>CALSCE010010635.1:15141591-15162522 GCA_943593645.1 Bovichtus variegatus | reverse complement strand
GTGTGTGTGTGTGTGCGTGCGTGCGTGCGTGCGTGCGTGCGTGCGTGTGTGCGCGTAGGACCAGCTGGCCTCTCTGGGTATCTCCTATGTGCTGAGTGTTAGCCGCTGCAGCCCTGAGCCCTCCTTTCTGCCTCGCTCCAGATATCTTCGTATCCCCATTGACGATTCCCTGTGGGACGACCTGCTGCCCTGGATCCCACAGGCTCTTCAATTCATTGGTCAGGACACTCACTCACCATCCCACATATATATATATATATATATATATATATATATACATATATATATTTTACAAGCTGATTACCTCCAATTTCTAATACATATATTTCCAATATAAATAACAGTCAAGTTTCCCCACACAACTTTTATAAATATACACATTCCACATTTCTTTTTTATTATGTTTATCATATGGATGTAACCAGCTGATTTGAAGGATAGCTAACGGCTGCTTGTCTCTCACTGTGCTGTGTGGTGTGTGTTCAGATGCAGCAATGTCCTCTGGTGCCTCAGTGTTGGTTCACTGTGCGGCAGGCATCTCTCGCTCCCCGGCTCTGGCTGTAGCCTACATCATGTACAGCCTGAGAATGGACCTGGACCACGCCTACAGGTACAGCTTCAAACTGCAGTCGGATCTGAACTGCGCTGATATTCATTCTACATATATAGTGCTGTACACTTATTTTGCATGGACGAGCGAATGTCCCTTTGGGGTGTGACTGCTACTTTACCGAGTGAGACTCAGTTGCACCCTCGAATATACATCAAGGCTGGCAATTGTATTTTATAATTGATTGGAAAACTGTAATAGTTGGGAATTCTTTGGAAACACATATAAAAACATTTTTGCATTTTACAGTTTATAGTTTCAGTTTAATATATCCATCAGTGCATGTCTGTAGCATTTGTTGTTAGTTAAAAAGTGCCTGTACATTATCTATTAGTGCCTAACAATAAGTTTAATAGACTAATCAAATTTTAATTTATTTTTATGTGAACTGCACACATTTATAAAATGTTGACTCCACTGTAGGTTGGTGTGAGCTGTTGAAGAATAGAAGCCCTGACCCACATCCTGTCTGTCCCCTTATAAGGTTTGTGAAAGAGCGGCGGCCCTCCATTTCCCCAAACTTCAACTTCCTGGGTCAGCTGCAGCACTTCCAGAGCACTCTGAGCCAGAAGGCCTCTGGTGGCAACGTCCTCATCAAGCAGCTGGACAATTGTCTGCCATCCATTAATGACAGTCAGAACATGAATTATCAGGCTGACAGTGTCACCATAGACTCAGCAGAGGTTAAGCAGGCACACAGAGAGAATTTATACCACACAGAGAAAACACAGCAGAGACACTCACATTCAGGTGGAAGTGGAAACCAGCAGGTTTCCCTATCAGGGAAACTTCGGACTTTTCATTTGACTCTTAATCAAATCCAGCAGCAAGTCCAGACGCCATGTGAGGTTCCAGACCCAAGCCCCTGTGAGTCACTCAAACCAGCAGCAAAACCTACAAAACTACAACTCCCAGCAGGCTCTGCTTCTCTATCAGAGAAACGCAAAAGCCTAACCCTCGTTTTGACTCCTTTGGCGATCTGCCCAACCTCCTCAGCAAGTAGCAGCGAGCAAGCAAGGGGCATCACCACATCTGCAACCTTCCACAATAGGGAAACAGGTAGCACTTGGCCGTACAGGCAGGCAGAGAGCACCCATAGGGAGCAGAGCCCCCCCCACTGCAAGTGCAGCACAGCAGAGGTACAGGAGCAGGGCCTGTTGTCGCCGTTCAGCTTCACCCTCAACAAGCTGCTGGGTTGGGGGGAGAGGGTGCTGCTGGGAGGAGCGTTTGTCCACCCTGTAAAGATGGGACAGCCTGCACTGACGTACAGGTGCTGAGGGGGCTGAAGGGGCTGATGTTAAGGATGCTTGTTGTGTCTGTTTGTGTCTGTGCATGTTTGTCAAATTGAACCAAACCACATGTATGTGCTACATTTACAGGAGATCTGAAAGAATGTTTGTCTTCTATTTATTTATTTATTGCAGAGCTGAATATAAGAACTATACTTGACCGTAAACCTCTACAAAAATGCATCTTGTTTGTTATATATTAACACTAGTCAGCTCATCTTGACTTTTGTAAGATTCAGTTATTTGAAAATACCTTTGGCACAATGGCTTGAGATGTATTTACTGATGATTAAAGATGACATTTCAACCGTGTCATATTTCCTTTTTGTGTGGCGCTTCCCAACATGGTTAACTTGTTTTTAGGTCTCATCACTGTCATGAGCCCAGACATTTGTGAGCTACAACAGCTTACAACAAGTAAAATTATTGAAATATGACTTATCTCTGTTTAATCATCTGTCAACATATTCAAATTATTTTCTCTGACAGTTGTATTTTTGACTATTTCCTTTCTAAATGTTTCGCAGGGACACCCCTGTAATGTGATCAAAGGCAAATATATTGGTCAGGAGTACAAAAGTAATGGAAGAAGTTCAAGTGTTGTAATGCAAATATTTGAGCTGGTTAAGACATTTATTTTCAAAAGAAGATCCAGTTGCCTGGTAGAGACTCTTTATTTGGCTACAATCTATTGGTCATGGATGTTCCATCTCATCAGTAAAATGTTTGTAATTAAGTATTTCAGACAATATCCAAGACCGGACTACTAAGCAGGCAAAATGAGCAACTGCAGAACCCCAAGGGCCCAAACAGCAGCAGGCTTTCTGTAAGAGGTTTGTACTAATTGTATTGAGAATGAGTTTGGGGATATGCATCACTAAAGCACAATAAATCACCTAACACGAGAAGGGCCTCATCCTGCGCCCTGTGACGGTTGAAATGTAGTTTAAAAACCTTAATTCTTTTTGCTGATATTGTGTGTACACTACATGTTCCTAAATGAATTTGTGTGTACTGTAATCTGATGCATAGCAAACCTGGGGGCACATAATATTCCAGCGGTGAGAGACTGAACCAGGGGTCAGCGATCAGGTTAAACCGTTTGCTGGGTTTTACAGCATTGTTCAATAGAGGTCATAGTTTAACAGGCGCAGTGGAGACGCAGGTTTGTTTGTTTTTGTCATTTATTCTTGAGTATCTTTATCTTTTAAGATGGTTGTTTAGGGGCCCAACAGCAGGTGATTGTGGCCATAACATTATTATTTGCTAAACTGATTCCTCAATGACAACTTGCATATATAATGGTATGACAATCTCAGATGTAAAAATGTGGTCATACGGTCTATGAAGCCTACAATGTAATCTATCATGCTCTTATTTTTATTATCAGCCATAAGTTTCATCACAATATTTTAAAAGGCTAGTAACAATATTGATCATAACGGCACCATTCATTTTGCACTAAAATGTGTTATGGGTTTTTCCTGTGTTGTGGATATTGTGCATGTAACAGTTCTATAGAAGTGCCTTCATGACTGATATATATGTTGATTGCGGGCTACAGGTTATATCACTTGGCTAGGAACGTTCTGGCAATTGTCCAGATAGAAAGGTGAGGTATGTGTTGCCTTAGGGCTCAGATTCCACATTTGGATTCAAATAGAATTGTGCAGAGGATTACAAGACAACATGGAGGAGTTCACCATGAAAAGCTCAACTTAAACACGAGCTACTGAACGCGTGTGATTGTAACCGAAGGAGACAACATCTGTTGAATAAATGAGATATTATTATGTATAATCATGTTCGGTCCTCGCGCTGCTTTTACATCCTGCGCGGGCCACTAGGTTAAAGTGATGTCACGGTTACTCCAGATGACCAAATAAGGAAACTGACACATGAAAGTGGAATTTGTCCTGGTCCGTTTTCAGTTCTAATGAGAACAAAGATGAAGTGTGTGTAATGCTCTATCGTGTCTTTTCGGAGACCACATTACACTGACTTGTGTGTGTGTGTGTGTGTGAGTGAGAGAGAATTAGTGAGTGGTCTGCTTTAGTTTCTTGAGGAGAAAGAAAGGAGGAAGCAGTTCCGCCCCCAGAAGAGAAGCTGCCCAGAGGCCGAGGAGAAAAGAGCAGAAAGGAGAGAAAAGACGCGACACGGCCCGCTTCCAACCCGAAGCCAGACCCGGTGTTCCTGCGGCCTATTAGTTGGTGCTTTTGCGGATGGACAGTGGAACTCCGACGGGACTTCGGTTGTCAGGTCCGGTTGTGTGCTGAAAACCTCGCTGTAGAAAATGAGCTTCATGTAAAAAAGTTTCAGTTTGAAGCTGCCTCCGTTAAATCGTCCATGCTGGTTTCTTCTGCGCACATTAACGTGAACAAGCGGATCTACTCGAATACTTTGGGCTTCGTCGTGGCTCGGCTCTAGCTGCTGGTGAACTCGGGCCCTGGAAGCTTTTTGATCAGGACCATTTCCAGTTGAAAAGCAGAATGAGTGGAGAAGAGGAAAGATTCAAACTGGTGGTGGTGGGAGGAGGAGGGGTGGGGAAGAGCGCCCTGACCATCCAGTTCATCCAGGTAAGACTCCGACATCTCCCCTGTACACACACACACACACACACACACACACACAGACAGACAGACAGGATACTCTGGTACATGATTCATGTCATATTTCATACATTCTTTTGTTAGCAGTAGTCTACTGTTGAAGAGGGTTTATGCGTTGTAACGTATTACTTTATTATTGGGTGATAAATGCTTTGTAGGTCAGCTGCTGGCTGTTAATGAGAACAAACTTTCCAGGTTATGGAAAAGTCTGTGGCTGGTGAGTCATTACCAGGCAGGTCATTAGTCACAGGTTCCTCACTTCCAAGAGCTTGATCAAATCTTGAACTGTACATTAATAAATGTTCTCCTGGTGGTCAAACGCTCCATTGTAGCTGGTGTCCTGTTGAACTAAAAAGTCAAAGCAAAGTGTGAGGAGGGGTTTTCACAAACTGGCAACCCAAACCACTGTTCACATTATTAGTGATTATTACTTATTATTGATCAATGGTAAATGATTTATACAGCTATTGGATACAAGCTATAAACCCTGTATTAAGGGTGCAGCAGTCATGTGAAGGCCTACCTTAAATCTCTGCACATTTTCCCAAGCTACACATTAGCAGTGGTTGAAAGTAACAAAGTACATGTACTCAAGTACTGTTCTCAAGTACAATTTTGAGGTACCTATACTTTTCTTGAGTATTTCCATTTTATGCTACGCTATACTTCTACTACACTATATTTCCCAGGGAATTATTGGTGAAATTCACAAGCTCACTGGCAGTATGTATAGTAAGAAATGAGCCCCACCGTTACCATCTGCAACATTAAAGTCATCCAATAACATGAAATGGAATATTCTGTATACTGAGTACGTTTACTTTTGGTACTTTAAGTAGAGTTTGACGCTAATACCTTATTTACTGTATCTCTACACTGTGGTATTAATACGTTTACCTAAGTAAAAGATCTGAATACTTCTTCCACCACTGCACGTAAGTGTGTTAGAGGTTAAAATGTCTTTCTCCTAGCTTCTCTGCAACATTGGTTTACATTTCCATCCGACACATGAAAATCAACTTGAAACTTGCTTGCAGTAGTTCAGCAAAGTTCGGCTTTCGGCTCCCAAATGGCTCTTTATTTAGTACCACTTCTGGCTTTTATAATTGAGCCAAATTTAGCAATGTCTTGACCTATAATTGATATTTGTGCAGACTGTTTTAACAGTGAAGGATAATTTCATCTGCAACACCTGTTCACAAGTGGTAATTGTAATTTGGTAATTGATTACAAGTCTCATACACTTTATGTTGCTGCTGGCCACATTTTTTAATGTGTTTTTCCCCTCTTCAGGCAGCCATTGCTTCAGAAAACCACGGTTACCCAGGGATTGTGGCAGATGCAATTTAACATAATTTAACATTAACAAAAGTTACATACGTCATGATTTGGCTTGCAAAGCCAAAAAACAACTTAAGCTACACCTTAAGTAAACCATAGGATGTATATAAAAAAGTGGATGTAGCCAACGTGTCGTTACCCATTGGTTTGTGGACTATGGTTTTAAAGCCTCAAGTTTGTCATTTTGGCCGTCACCATCTTGTTTTTTTGGAACCATAAGTGACACTAGAGGCTTGAGTTAAGTACAACCGAACACTGAACAAGACGTTTTTAGGTGACCAAAATGTTACAATGAACTTTCCCTGTGAAAGATTTAAAGTTGTTGGATATAAACACGGACAACACTGTGATAGCAACTTGTCAATCACAAAGTAGCCACGCCATAAATAATACCCTGGATACAGTCTGTTTTATTCTAAATGGGACCATAATTTACTCAATGAACATCATTCTGTATTGAAGAAGACTTGAAACTACAGATTGAGAACATAAACTTATCAGGAACATGTTTACTGAGGTAATACAGCAATTGAGAAGTAGGCTAATTTTCTCACAGACTTCTATACAATCTGACTTCTTTTGGCCCCTGCTGGCCATTAGAAATAATGTAAGTTTAAGGCACTTCCACATTGGCTTCACTTTTCAGACCTGGAGGTTGCCACTTGAAGTTCATGTTACAATACCACACTGTGTGTTAAATCCATAGGAACTATAGGTGTGAGATAAATGAGGTGGAGTAAAAAGTACAATATTCTAGTGAAGTATAAAATAGAAATACTCAGGAAAAGGACATAGGCGTGTCCGGTCTCCGGTTACAGGAACATATGTTTATTACCAATTGGCCATTCTCCAATAGACTTTCAAGATAGAGCCAGGTAGTTGTTGGGAGAATGTTGAACTGCAGTATGAAGTGTACACACAGCAGTAGTTTGTTATTAACATTGAGTGTGTCCCACAGTCCTACTTTGTGTCAGACTACGACCCCACCATTGAGGACTCCTACACCAAGATCTGTACTGTGGGTGGAAAGGAGACCCGGCTGGACAGTAAGACTCGTCACACTGGATATGAATTCATACTTCACAATGTTTATCGGAGTGTGTGAGAGGCTTTGTTTAAAAAGCAGAGGGTGTGTTGCTCTGTGACGTGATATGACACAGGCTGTGTGTTTGCTCTCTGGATGTTCGATTCCCTTGTTAGGACTTGTACTTGGCCAGTGTTACTGCATCGAGCCAGGCTGTAATGTGTTGGGTCACACTGCTGTTTCACCACACAGTAAAATATGAATCATCAGATGTATACAGACTGTTCTTTATACAGTATGTTTCCATGTTTGTTTACAGCACTGTAGATTTGACTCCAATTTTTACTTCTGTATCTTCTACCTTGCCCTTCACAAACATTACTGTCGACCAAAAGATGGAGAAGTGTAAGCTTCTTGGGTAAACAGAAGTAGTATGAAGTAATTATATTTAAAACCACTTAGATTTAATTTTATTTTAAGAGTGGGAGCATTTGCTGGAGGCTATACTCTATCTTAGAGGGATTTCTACACAGATGTTGCAGTGTGTGCTGTGGGTGTTGTTAAGGGTGGGAGTCATATCATGACACAGACACTCAAAAGCTGTGTCAGAGACCTCAACATGAACATGGTTCATGTCCCAGTTTATGCCTCTCATGAAGCATCACATTTGAGACACAGCAAAGTCTTCGTTTTTCTGAAAGTGAAATCCCTGCGGTTTTCCTAAATCACCCAGAACGCTATTAACAACACTGTAAAGGTAACGGTGTAAAGGTGAACGCCACACAATGAAATCACAAAAACGTCAACTTGAAAGACTAACAGTTTAACAGTTCACCTCCAAGCATACACAGACTACCTACAAGAATACAAAACTGCCCTCAACACAGCCTGGTCCTCCTACTACTCGCAACTCATACACTCCGTCTCCTCCAACCCCAAAGCTCTCTTCTCCACCATCAACAAACTTCTGAAACCTAGCGACACCACCTCCATATCCTTTACAACCGACAAGTGCAGCTCTTTTCTTTCATTTTTTCAATCAAAAATAAACACCATCTACAGCAACCTGACCACCTCCCCTGCCCTCTCCACCTCCGACCACGCTCTCCCCCCTTCTAACACTCAGACCCTATCCCAGTCCTCCCCTGTGTCCCCCACGAAGCTCTCCAACATCATGATCGGTATGAGAACCTCCTGCTGCACTCTGGATCCCATCCCCTCCCATCTCGTCAAGACCTGTCTCTCAGCAATTTCTCCACTCATCACTCGCATCATCAACTCCTCTCTCACCATCCAAACTCCTCAAAAAACTCCCACATATCCAAAACTCTGCCGCCCGTCTCCTCACCCACACCCGCTCTCATGACCACATCACCCCCGTCCTGTAGAATCTCCACTGGATCCCCGTCCCCCAACGCATCCATTTTAAAATCCTCCTCCTCACCGACAAAGCCCTCCACAACCAGGCCCCCCCCTACCTCACCGACCTGCTCCATCACCACCCTCCATTCCTCCGACGCCAACCTCCTGTCCCAGCCACAAAGGACCAAGCACCGGACCTGGGGTGACAGAGCCTTCTCCATCGCTGCCCCCTCCCTCTGGAACTCACTCCCCAAACACATCCGTGACTGTACCGATCTCTCCTCAAATCTCAAATCAAAACTCACCTTTTCAGATCTGCTTTTAACGTGTACTTATTTTTATGTATTTTAAAATGTTGTTGTCTTGTTTTATAATGTATTTATCAATAATACGTATCTGTAAAGCATCTTTGAGTACCTTCTAAAAGCGCTTGATAAATAAAATGTATTATTATTATTACAGTGTGTGTGTGTGTGGTTGTGTGTTGTGTGTGTGTGTTGTGTGTGTGTGTGTTTCAGTCCTGGATACAGCAGGTCAGGAGGAGTTTGGAGCAATGAGGGAGCAGTACATGCGCTCAGGAGAAGGCTTCTTATTGGTGTTTGCACTCAACGACCGGGGCAGGTAATGGAAAGATCAACGTGAATATTTTTTTCACTTCTCCGCTTGGGTAATAATTAATTGTCATGTTTAATCTTTGTTTAAGTAAATGAATGTGGAGTTTCGCCCAAATCCTAGAATGCCACCCAACTAAACTCCTCTATCCAGGGTAATTGAAATGCTGCAAAATGTTGCCCTGATGATGAGCGCTTGTAGCATGACAAGCACTCAGAGGTGGAGACAGTGTGCGGAATGGTTTGTCAGTGTAACTGTGGGATGCTGTCACTTGCATAGGCAGTCTGTCTTTCTGCTGAAGAGGAAGTGCAGTGAGCTGTCGCTGGTGGTGAGACTCCAACAAACCCACAAACTAGTTTAATGCAAATGTCTCGCACACACTCAATAAAAACCTGTTTGAGACAATATTGTAAGTGTTGCAAAACATTTGGGGTGTTTTATTAGATTATATTAGAATGTAGAGGGTGGTGGTATTCTAGTGGTTAGGTTTCCAAATAGACACCAGAAGGTTGTGAGTTTAATACCAGGCTGCCACCATTGTGTCCCTGAACAAGGCACTTAACCCTGAGTTGCTCCAGGGGACTGTCCCTCTTCTGGATAAGAGCATCTGCTAAATGACCTGTAATGCAATGTAATAGAGGTGTTGATGATTGTGTCAACCCCTGTTCTGCAGTGCTTTTGTTTTACTGTTGTCTCTGTTTTCATGTGGTTTGCAGCAGAGCTAAATGTACACCAGTAGAGTCAAGCTGAATTAACAGGATGTATTAGTTAATAGAAGAGCCGACCACTCCAAAGTTAGCAGTTCATAAATGAATGTAAACACAAGCACATATATTGCATAACTTATTACTTTAGCTGTTGTCTATCTATACTGATCATCATAATCTGCCTTTGAAAGCATGTTTTCTGGAACATCAAATGCTGTGTTTTAAAAGAGATAAGCGGAGCTGATTTCATTGGTTATTATTGTGCCCATCTCTTGTATATAGCACATTCCCTCTGTAAATCAGAATCCATATGAATCTACATTTCTTAATACTGTGATTGCTAATTATTTCCCTCTGTCCCCTGACAGCTACCACGAGGTCCAGAAATTCCACACTCAGATCCTGAGAGTGAAGGACCGAGACGACTTCCCCATGGTGCTGGTTGGAAACAAGGCTGACCTGGAACATCAAAGAGTGGTAAGTAACACCCTCCTGGTTCCTGGAATATCGTGGAGTGCAGAGAGATAAACTCCAAAATGTCAAGGAATTGGGTCAGTTCTCATCCACGGTTGAGAAATATTAGGGAGGTTCAAACTTAGTTATTAGACAAACTAATATGATTAACTGGATGAGGCCACCTCATTTAAAAGAGGAGCAACAAATCACTTTCAAATCAAGTTCAAATACAGCTGTGACCTGGAAGGGCTGAACGGGTCCAGCAACAAATCACACTAAAGATACTGTGAAGAAATGTCAAATGCAGCTTATTATTTAACTAACAGTGTACTTCCTACACCAATCTAGCTACTTTATTAATTAAAGCACAAACAGACAACTTCTCCTTACTGTCTCCTCGTGGTATTATTGTTGGTATTTCTGTTTTCCTCAGAGCCACCAACAACACAGGACACGCTGCATTTGTTTCCAAACAAACTGCGCAACATCGATGTTGATAACATATGTCTGTTGAGTTTCATATACACAAATAGATCAATCTACTTCATCTACTTCATATATCATTAGCAACACGGCTGAACTCGGGCTAACAGTTACCGTCCAAAGCAAAAGACAACCGTAAGAATCCCAAAGAAGTAGAAACCCTGATCTCAGTGCGATGATAAAGGCGGAGTGAAACACCCAGTAGTATCAATAAGTAGGCATCTTGTGTTACTTATTGATCAAGCTCAGCAGACCTTTTTTGTTATCACTCTCCCTCTTCGCCCTCTTCACCCTCTTCGCCCTCTTCGTCTTCTTCGCCTCCTCCGTCAACGGGGCTCTTTTGCCGGGTAGAGTTTCCACATTTGGCGTTACTCCGGTTGGGATAGCTACTGTAGCTGTTTGGTTGAGTTGCCTCTTAGTGAAATGATCTCTGGTAGGCAGTGATGTAGTCTATATGTCTAGGGCTTTTATTGTGAAAGGGAGATTGCGATCCTGAGGCAGACTGAATTGCATTGTAAAGTGAGGTTTATAGTGAACCAAGCTAAACGCTGATGGTGTCGTTATTCTACAGCCTGTGCACTCAACATATCCTTCATAATGAGAAGTTAAAGCAAAAATGTATCAATTGACACTTTAAACTGCAAAAAACATGGACGCAACAGTAAGCTGTAACTTTTTGTTTTATTTAGCTTTTTTGTTTTTTTTGTAGAGGGAAGCAAACCCAGACCCAGACAAAGATCCTCCTTCATTTGTAATGAAAGCTTTTATCTCTTATCTGGGCTGATTTCCTCACAGTACACTAATGTACAGGTGCACCACTTATTACTAAAATGAATAGAAAGTGTAACGACAGCACAGCTGTACAGGATGAGAAGGACGAGGTGACAGTGGAGGACCTTACTGGAGGCTGGGCTTGGATTTAGTTTGCTTTGTCTGCAGATCTCCAGGGAGGATGCTCAGGCGTTTGCCAGAGAGAACAGGATCCACTACATGGAGGCTTCGGCCAAGAATCGCCACAACGTGGATGAATCCTTCTTGGAGCTGGTGCAAATTATCAGGTACAGTCCGTATTTCTTTTACTTGATTTCAGTCAAGGTAGATTAACAGATTATGTGTTTATAGGCTTCTCAGATGCCAAAACACTGCACAGAGGGTTTGCACAGGGATCACGTGGATCCTTAAAAAGTCTTAAAAGGCATTGAATTAATTGATCTAAAAATAGGGCTTGATTGGTATTAAAATATCTTAAATACATAAAAAAAAATGCTAAGACATTAGAAGTAGGATTTTACGAATCTTTTTTCTGACGTTAGGCTTACCTCCATTTTAAAAAAACAATTATTTACCAATGCCTTTTGCATTAACGTCACGCAGATCTGGATCGCAGAAAAGTGTCTCTCACTCCGCGAACCTTGCCTTAAACTGTAGGAGCCCTGTTTGTAATACTCACAGACTGTACAACTCTGTAAAGTTATCACAGCACCAACTACTTTATCTTTTGTCATGACGATTTTGAGGTAAATAGTAGAAATATGGCATTCACCAAAAATACAAATACAAACTTGAGCCTGGTTCTACTTTTTGGCCGTACCCTGCGTTGTTTTCCCAGAACCCTGCTACACCCCCACTGCCCTGCAGGATTAGCTCCGTTCAAAGAAATGAGGGCTGGGGTACTGTTGGCCTAAAGTCCCCACAGCGGGAAACAAATCAAAAGCAGGACCTGTGACAATGGGTATACATTCTGTTATGGTCCTGCAAAGGAAAGGACATATAGTAGGTTTATCACGCAAACAATCTTCTACTCAGCCTTTCAAAACTTTATAAACCTGTATTAATCAATATTTGGGATATCAACAGTCAATCGAATGACGCTGTGTAATGTGTACAAAGGGACACTGCGCCTACTGTGACCAGGGACACAACTTTAGAATGATTCATTCCTATCTCTCTGTTTCTCTTCTTCATCCAAAGAAAGTTTCAGGAGATGGAGAGTCCTCCTCCTCCAGCTCATCACACAGGAAAACAGAAGAGTGGTGGCTGTCCCTGTGTCCTCCTCTAAGCACTACAAACACCAAAGCCTCGCCCCTCTACAGCTTGTCCAAAAAAGTGTGTGTGTGTGCATGCGTGTGTGTGTGTCTGTGTGTGTGTCTGTGTGTGTGTCTGTGTGAGCTAAAGAGAGAGACAGATAAGGTGCATAATTCTTTTCCAAAGTGGTTTCATTTGCACTTTTGTCAAAAGCAACTTTAAAATCAGTGTAATCTTTTATTTTAAGGATATAAAGGGATAGGTGTCAGAAGCATGTTAGCACAGTATAGTTGGTTTGGTGGAGAAACAGAAAGTCTGTGGCCGGAAACGGGGGATTCTAATCAACTTTCTAATCTTTTTTTTTTATCGTCACAGTCCTAGTATTAGTAGCAGTGGGCAGCTATGAACCATGTCCGGTTCCCCATGGGCTGAGCTACTGCCACTGCCCCTGCCCCAGTGTGTCATCACACCATCATGTGTTGTAGAAATGACCAAACTGCTGTTAGAAAAGGATGCCTGCAGGTGTAGTGCAGGTGCAGGTGCAGCAGTGACATCAGCACATCGCTGACTGTGTGAGGAAACACATATTATCACTCAAACAATTATTTCCAATACTATGTCTTTAGTGTACAAATATGGACTTGTCAATGTCACATTACAACTTGCTCATGAAATTAAATGAGGCACGGCCAAAGACGAGCCATAACGTCCATGTGCTGTCATGTCCCATACCTTCCTGCAAGGAGCAGCAGAGCCCCACAACAGAATTGTATAAGGAAAGGGATGAAATGTAGCAGCAGTTCTTATAGTTAGTTATGTTTCCAGCTGCTGTGTTTGTCTTTTTTATTGCCTCCTCCCTATCTTTTCACTTGCGTTGCCATAACGAGATAGAATATTGAAAACATCCATAATTACCAGGTGTCAATTCAATGATCAGACTTTACATTATCCACATGAAGACTATTTCAGCATGGGAACTTCTGGTCCCTTCACTATGCACAGCCTACACTTACTGGATGAGGAAAAGTCTAATTCAAGGATGTGCAGTATTTATGACAGCAGTACTTGTTTCTGTGTTTCAACATTTCAACATTTGACTGGTGGGTAGAAAGGTTTGGCTGCACCCATTATCATTCTGCTATAGGAGAAAGCAAGTTCTGGCTTGCTGGTTTGTATTTCTTTAAAGACTTCACAATTGTCTTGGGCGGTGCTAAGCACAGAATGCAGCAACAATGCTCTTGCAAAACAGTAACACGCAGATAGTGGAAGGGGAGGGGAATACCGTGTGAAATACATGGCCAACTGCAGGCTTATATCCACAGTCTACATCCGAGGAATCAGACTCGGCTGACACAAATTATCTCTGGATGTTCATTGTTTTGAAAATAGGTGGACTGCATTATAGTACTAATGTTTTTTTTTCTCCAGTTATTTGGTTCTTAGATCTACATCATCAATGTCTAAAAATGAGGTGTATGAAAAAAAAAAAGAATTTCAACAGAAATCAAGTGGTGGATTTCAATTTTTGACTTTGACTACAGCAGTTAAACAAAAATAATCTTATTTCCAGTTTTGCTCTCTCTAGGCCTTTCAACTGCATCTCATGGTCTTCATCAGATGATGGAGAGACTCAGTCATGGAGATGGTTCAGTTGTCATCACGTGATCCAAGTGTGGAACATATGACCATATATAGGTGTCACATGTAAAGGGGTCCCGTGGAGGCTGTGTCTGCGTATGGTGTTCACAGACAGCGCATGTTGTTTGTGTCTAGGGTTCATCTAGTCTCTTGTCCAGGCTTCTTACTGTTCCACTGATGCAGTGTTCCCCTCTGATGGTGGGTGTGTTAGTCTAGTGGTCTAGTAGTCAGGCTTTCAAATAGAATACCAGAAGTTTGTGAGTTCAATACCAGGCTGCCACCATTGAGCCCCTGAGCTTGGCACTTAACCCTGAGTTCCTCCAGGACACTGTCACTCTGGGTCAATGTAATGTAAAAATATGATGTCTTGATGATGTTTTACACCACTCTGGTCTTCTCAGGGGAGTTCCTGTCTGTAGGGTATACCAGCTTTAATCTTTAAGATGTTAAGGGTTTGTGGTAATGGTTACTTAAGCAACTAAGGGTTATTCACTGTTGTGAGGTTGAAAGTTCTGGAAAAAGCTAATAAGACTTGTGACTTGCAGTGGATGGGAAGCACTGTTCTTTCAGTCTTGAAGGTGTGTAATAGTCTAGAATTGCCGAACATATCACAATGAAGAGTTCAACAGTATCTCCATTACAATCCCACAGGAGCCCCTTCTGCACAGCATTAAAAAAAAAAAAAAAAAAAAAAGATACTGTGATCAAGGGTGTCCAGAGTAACAGGTATACAGGGTGTGTTTGTTTGGGGGTTCCCATTACTTCATTGTCATATTTGGACTCCGGACTGCAGTCTTACTCCACAGACGTGTGCTACTACCTCTATGAGATCCTCCCCCAACCCCCAACTGTGCAGTAGCCCCAACCCACCAGTAGAGGTCACTATTTTAGCAACAGGGATGGGCAGCTAGCAGTCCTCCCCAGCTTCCCACACAGACATGGCCAATTGTTTTTTGTTGGAGCGCACCTTCAGGTCCATGTGTATGTGTATTCTTTTATTGGAAGTGAGACAACCAAAACCACAGACATGAGTCCAATTCACATCTTCAAGGACCTTCCTTCCTTGCTTTTTACTTGCAAGAAAAGATTAACTCATTATTATGCAGACCTAGAAAAAGGCTTTATCAAGTTCACTTGAAAAGTGAAAAATTTATCTCTCACAGTATAGCCAAATATCCAGTTTCATATGTGTTGTGTGTAATGCTTTGGGCAGTTTGGTTTTTACTTCTTTTTCATTTTAATAAGAATTAATATGTATATCTACCTTAAAAACTGCAATTCAAGTTTTTTATTGAAATAAAAGTAAAATGTCTTTTATACATCATTAAAACATTTATCTGAACATTTATTTCTGTTTCTTGTATGACTTTTTAAATCGACACTGTTTTGAGCATTTTCTAGACATCTAGTCAACTAGTGCAGTGGACTTGAAAGCGTTTGTGAGTGTGTCCTGCACTCACTCAGTAAACATGACTGATGGAGAGGAGGTTGGGTGAAAACAAACCTAGCCTCCCGGCTAACACAGGTAACACCTGCCTCACAAAATGATCACAACTGAAATGTGGTTCTGCTGCTCTGCTTCACCCCGTCCTCTTGGTCCTAGCCAAGAGAGCAGAACCAGGTACCAGCACGCTTATATCATGTGACCGATTACCTGGTTCTGTCCAGCTGTCTGATCTCCAGCTGAGTCACTCCCATCTCTCCCCAGCAGCCAGCGCCTCACCCCACTGCCTACTGATGAAAGCATTCATAGTTTGGCCAATGCATGTTTGGCCCAACACCAGCTATCAGTGCTTACAAAGAAAAATAACATCTCCTTAACAATCAGCATCAACTACATAGAAAGAGATCACTTTTCTGCCCTCATCAAAGCTGGATTCATCTCTTAGTGTGTTATTCAGTTTATGGTCAATTAATTACCGATGAACACAATATCAACCAAAAGGAGTTCAAACCAGATTTTGACACAGTGCCCATCAACAAGAAAGAGCAAGACAAGGTAACACCTTAGTTTATTAATATTAATATTATTCAAGTATTTTAATGATAATGATAATGATATTGTACAACTCATTTAATTGATTAATATGCATAATACTAAAACAACTGTGAGACAGTGGACATGGGGACTTTGGGGAAGCTGCAGCAGTTTACCCAATTTGCCTGGTTGATAAAGCAGCTCCATTTTTATCACAAGTTTTGCTGTCATATATTTGTCATATTTACAGTCATATTTCTTTTAAAGTTGTACGATGACGCTCTTATCTGATGTCACATCAAAACACGTCAACACGGGAGTTACGTGGGTAACACAAGGAAGATGGTAAGCTGTGTTATTCTATTCAGCACAGTTTTCAATTTTTTCAGGTTTCATTTCTTAGTTGTATATTCAATATGCTCATAAATCCTCTGAATAGCTTATACACATCTACAAACGACAGTTGTAAAGACAAAAACGGTTGTGTTCCTCTGCTTTAGTTCTAGTGTTAGTGTCTGGAGACCACGCACACAGTGACAGCGCTCTCTCGCTGCCTGTCCATGTTTTATAGATCCAACCCAGATATTTGTAAAACACCATTTTTTTAACTGCACAATCTGTCAGTTTATTGCTCTTATACTGATATTGGTACAAGTACGGTCTAAGTCAGTTTGCTTAACGGAACTTTGTCACTGGTGTTTTTTCTGCCAAGTGTTGAATCATACTTCTCCTGGTACCTACGTTTCCTGAAGGCAACATGATTGCGGAAGCTCCTCAGCCTTCTTTGTTTTGCTGTCACTCACATTTCAACGCCCCTCTCAGCTGAAGCCACGCCCCCTCCCCCACGCCAGATCAGGGCCAAAAGTCTGAAAGTGTAAAAAAGATCTGAATCTGAAAACATAAAATCTGTAAATACATTTTTTTTTAAAAACTCAAATATTAAAATATATATAACAGTGAATTTTTTTTTATAAATAATTTATTCAAAATAATTACAGAACTGAATCAAAATAATATTCAACCTGAACATTTTTTACTTACACTTATTTTTAGTTTGAAAGTATTGTATTAAAAAAAATGTTTAAACTGAAAGCTTTCTTTTTGTTCAAATGATCAAAACTTTGGGCTCGGATTTATCTCCACAGCAGACAGACAGGTTTGTGGGGGTTCCTCCCTCCAGCTGGTATGCTGTCCAACAGGTTTGTATGTGACGTTTCTTTGGGAAAACAGCACAACTCTTTGTGGCCTGACGGTTTCAACACAAGACGCAGCAGAAGTTTAGTTTAAGGTAATATTGGTGAGTCCATGTTTTTGAAAATCTAAAAGATTAAGTGCCGTTTTTCTCCTGGAAAGCTTTAACAGACAAGTCAAACTGTAGCCAATAAGGAGGCAACAGGGTTGGACAGGTGAGTGTTAGAGACTCATCCTACACAGGCCTCTGGCCAGACGCGTTGGATTCATTACACAGAGGCTCTCGCTTGTCATTTTGGGTGTAGTGTTTTGCTTCAATGGCAGCCTTGTCATCGGTGTGGATTCCCATGCTGCCCCTGCTGCAGCTGGCCTTCTGCTCTGTCATCTCCAGACATGCTCCAGGTAAACCACACCTCTTCTCACTTCATACAAAGCAATCTGCACTGAAGTTTCAATCTCATCATTTAAACATGACATTTTGTAGTATCACATTTATGTAATGGTGGACAGTAACTAAGTACTGTATTTAAGTAAAGTGTTTTGGTACTTGTACTTTACTTAAGTATTTCCATTTCCTGCTACTTTATACTTGTTCTCTACAACAATTCAGAGGCAAATATTTTACATTTTACTCCATTACATTTATCTGACGGCTTTAGTTACTTTTAAGATTAAGATTCTAATTAATAATACAAAATATAATCAACACATAATTGATCATGTATTAAAGGGTTAAGCTACCCGGCAGTATATATAGTAAAATAATTAAGCTCCTCCTTTACCAGCTGCAACATTAAAGTGATGAAAACTTTAATTCATCAATAATTAGAATCCAATAATATAATATTAGTTATATTTAGCGACCCCTTGAGTCTATTAGTCTATATTCTCAGTACATTACAGTCACTTGTTGGAAACTATTTTTTTTAGGAACATAGTATTTCTGTATTGGGTTGTATTCTTGTGTTTACTAATATGAGTGTACATGGCCTGTGTCCTACAGGAGATCCAGTGTTGGTAGACAAGCAGTCAGCGTCCTCCTTCCTGTCCCGCTCACTGCTCTATAACAGCTGGGACTTTGAGATAGTGGTGGCTGACAATCTGGAGAGGGAGTGTGTGGAAGAGAAGTGCAGCTATGAGGAGGCCAGAGAGGTGTTTGAGGACGACACCCAGACGGTAATGCTGCTGGAAGTGACTATCTCTACAGTACACTTATTTGGATGTAGAGTCCTACAGTGTAGAATTTGGTGCTGAGCTTGGGGAGGTTGACATCACCTGAACATTGGTGTTACATTTGTGTGATAGCTTTGAGAACAGTGACAATGTTTCTTTGAAAGGAACCAGAATTCATGAGGAGTTCATAGCATGCCTTTAGTTATTACCACTGTATTGTTGCATTTGCAGTTTTGGAGTGGACCAAACCTGTTGTATCTATTTAAAACTTGTGTAGGTAACATTGGAGAAGCCAGCAAGAGTAAAACATATTTTTTAACCAAGCCCAGTGAAAGTAGTTGGCAGAACTACCTAAAAAATTCACTAAATCTAGTTAGAAAGTCACCAAGTTGGCACCACTGACAGCCCTCCCTCTAAATGATCATTATGAACATAAACAACGAACATGACTGTTGTTAGCACTCACAGCTGTCAAGCTAGCGCGGGCAGAGTACATGGAGGTAGACAGACAGGTCAGCCATCCAATCAGTTTATTTGGGCCGAATGGTATGATTGGAAGGACTTATTACAGCCCTGCGACAGCCACAGAGCATTTGATTTGCTGTCAGGATATACAGAGAATTTCAACAAATAGAACAAAAAACATTTCTAAAATACATTACCCAACCTAGCTTTAATTAAACAATAACTCCCAGAGTGTTTCTTTTCCTTTCTTTCTATTTTTAGGAATTATTTTGGACCAGCTATGTCGACAGTCAAGGTAAGGCTTTAAAAGCTGAATAATATCCATTATTGTAGTCTAAGGGCCTTGTCATTGGGCAGGAGAGGAGAGGGGAGCGGAGGAGAGGAGAGGAGAGGAGAGGAGAGGAGAGGAGAGGAGAGGAGAGGAGAGGGAGGGGAGAGGGAGGGACTCCATTTGCAAATGACTGACTTGACTCACTCACAACTGACTGAGAGCTCAACAGAACTGAGAAATGAACGGATCATTTCAGGAAGTGATTCAGTTCAGTTCGATTACCCAAAATATTTGTTATTTTGAACAAATCGCTCACGAACGACACTACACGACTGTGATTAGTGACTGACAGTATGAGTACTGTATAAGAAGCAATGTTCTGATGTTGATGACGTTTGTCTTTGAAGCGTATGCCCCCAGAGTGGATGTGTCAGGGCTGGTGGCAGGGATCCTGGCTGTCCTAGTGTCTGCTGTTATTGCCACTGTGCTTGGAATCTACTGCTACAAAGCCAAGAACAAAGGTGGACGGAGGTCAGTCCAGCTCAGACCATAACATTTTACACTGTTGGTCATGAAATGTGGTATGGAAAAATTACATGTAAGGTCTTTACTGACCTTTTGAATAGCATGACCACAATTTCCAAGGTCTTTTGAAAACAAATTGCCATATTTACATGAAATTTGCTGGCCAAATTCAAAGTCCCTAAAATCTTAATCTTAATTGTATACTTAAGGGGTCACAATAATGTGCTACACGAAGATCCCTTGAACAGTAGTCAGTGGACAAGAAGCCAATGTGATTGTCTTTCAGAGGAAAATTTTGTTTCACAGCAAAGGAAATGGCCTTGTGAACATTATTAATCAAAATTAATTATAATATAAAGAAAGCCCCAGTTTCTTGGAGCTAAATCTGGGCCAAAAGTTTTGCTCATTTGAAAACAAAAATTAAAACTGAACGTTCAGGTTCTGACCTTGAACTTTAAAAAATACAATATTATTTTAAAACAAAAAATAAGGGTAAGAAAAGTTTTTTCAGGTTGAATATTATTTTGATTCAGTTCTGTAATTCTTTTGAATAAATTATTTATATTCATTTTTCACTGTTATATATATTTTAATGTTTGAGTTTTTTTTTTTTGATTTACAGATTTTATGTGTTCAGATTCAGATCTTTTTTCGCTTTCAGATCTTTTTGGGCTTCAGCTGAGAGGGGCGTTGAAATGTGAGTGACAGCAAAACAAAGAAGGCTGAGGAGCTTCCTCAATCATGTTGCCTTCAGGAAACGTAGGTACCAGGAGAAGTATGATTCAACACTTTCTATACACCATATTCCCACGATTGTCAGAAAAAAAAACTGACACCAGTGACAAAGTTTGTTTTAGCAAACTGTCTTAGGGACATACATACAGGCAAAATACGTTTTGAGGAAATGTGTATATGTCTTTGTTATCTGTGTTTGTCAGAGTGTCTAACGTTACTATAATTGGACAGGCAGCAGCTGCACACAGCCTTATATATGTGCTCACACAGAACCTCTCTCTGAATATAATAATGCTTGGTAATAACTAACGTTAAGTTATTAGTATCACCTTTTCATAGAGGTAGTTTACATGGCATAATCTTTGTTGAATACAAAGCAGGACAAAATATATATCTCTCTTTCTCTCTCTCTCTCTCTCTCTCTCTCTCTCTATATA
>CALSCE010010635.1:15118958-15141191 GCA_943593645.1 Bovichtus variegatus | reverse complement strand
ATATGTATATATACACAGTATGTATAGGTTATTTCACATCATCATCATCATCATCGTCATCAAAAGGACATTTAAAAGTGTAAAATGACAGTATGAGGCTGAGGCAGCCTACATGTTCCTCATATGACAGTCATGTT
Organism: Bovichtus variegatus; assembly: GCA_943593645.1. Lineage (NCBI taxonomy): Eukaryota > Metazoa > Chordata > Actinopteri > Perciformes > Bovichtidae > Bovichtus > Bovichtus variegatus. The sequence continues at coordinate 15,141,054 of CALSCE010010635.1, read as the reverse complement.
ACTTGACAAACATTCTCTGTTTTAGTGTGTTTGCAATGCCCTTAGAGATGGCTCGGCTATAAAATAAAGATATAAATAAAGATCATTCATTCATTAAGCCCATACACGTCTGTGTGGTGCATAAGAAAAATGCAGCGCTTTCAGTGGATGTTTTAATGTTTAGTCAGCTAGCTTCACTCCAAATTTCAACAACTAAAAAGTATTTTATTTTCTCCTTGTTGATTCAACGAATCACAAAGTTGCCACATCGAAATATTGTGTTTTACAAATATATGGGTTGAAGTTTGTCACTGCCGTCAGTTTTTTTTACTGCCAATCGCGGGAATATGGTGAATGTGCTGAATCATACTTCTCCTGGTACCTACATTTCCTGAAGGCAACATGATTGAGGAAGCTCTTCAGCCTTCTTTGTTTTTCTGTCACTCACATTTCAATTCTCCTCTCTGCTGAAGCCCTCAGGCCAGATCAGGGCCAAAAGTCTGAAAGTGAAAAAATTCGACCTGAAAGCAGAAAAAAAGATCGGAAAGTGAAAAAAAGATCAGAATCTGAAAAAACTTTTCATACACTTATTTTTAGTTTGAATATATTATTGTATTTTTCTAAATTCAAGATCAAAACCTGAACGTTCAGTTCTTATTTATTTTTTCAAATGATCAAAACTTTTGGCCCAGAGTTAGCTCCATACAGTTTGTGTCTCTTAATCATTTTTACATGGAAACTTTGTTTATTCCATTGGAGTCATAAATATAATTTTCAAAAATAGTTTTTCTTCTATTCTATTCTATTTTATTTTATTCAAATGTAATCATCTAAGGAACCTACCAACATTCTGCATTTATGAAATCATTCAATAATCAATTTCTTTGTGCCTGGCAAACAAATCCTTTAACTCTGTTGAAAATACCTGGCTAAAAATAAAAAGACAACACACATCTTTGTCAGTGATCATTTCAAAAGCACAATAAAACCATTCAAACAATTTCAATGAAAAATCAGACAGTAACACAACACAACACACAACACAATCTATAAAATCACAGGAAATCGAACATATTTTCCATCAAATAATCATCTTTACAGTAACTTAACTGGCTTGAATTCTTCTGAGTTTGGTTTCTGTGTTGTACTGTGCGCTGATCCAGAGCTCCGGTGAGGATGGCAGCAGATGGCCGTCCAGCCCTAGAGACGATGCCTCTGGCTGGGATCGCCTCCCCAGGTCTACCCAGCTACAATGAGGCTTTGAACCGCAGTGGGCAACACGATGCCCCCCCCCCACCTTATTCAGGGTAAGTGGATACTCCAGTATGCACATAAATCTTACATGGATCAGGCCTGTGTCTATAGTGGTCCAAGATCCAGCCAAACACCTATAAAAAGAAGGATACAGGCAAACCTGAAAAAGAAAATTGTAAATGACTGTGAGACAATCCTGCTCTCACTCAGATGAAATGATGGAAAGAGAGTAGGTTGCGTTTGAAAATAACAGGTTTTATTAACATACAACTGCGCCAGGTATCGGACAGGGACACTTTCTGCCGTAGCTCTCCTCTAGCCAGCTATCTCTCTCTGTCTCTCTCTCTCGCTCATACACACAGACCACTCCACTTGTCTCCTTGCAAGCCGACCCCCCCCCATCTGCCGAGCGTAAGAGGAAGTCGGCTACGACCATCTGGTTACCCGGCCTATGGATCACGTTAAATGACTGTAATACCAGATACCAACGAGTGATCCGGGCATTGCCATCCTTCATTCGGTAGAGCCAATGGAGCGGGGCATGGTCCGACCAGAGTGTGAAAGAGCGTCCCAGGAGGTAATAACGCAGGGCGCCGACCGCCCACCGCCCACCTTATGGCGAGGTACTCTTTTTCCACCATATGGTAGTTCACCTCTCGTTGAGCTAGCTTCCAGCTAATGTACAGTACAGGGTGGTTGACCCCCTCCACATTCTGTGACGAAACGGCGCCCCAGCCCGCTGTTCGAGGCGTCGGACTGCAAGACAAGAGGAAGAACAAATTTAAGAGAAAACAGGAGTGGCTTTCCACAGAGAGCTTGCTTCACCCTCTCAAACGCCAGCTGACACAGCTCCATCCACTGGACCGGATCTGAGGCACCCCTTTGGGTCAAGTCGGTCAATGACTGCACACTTCTTCGGGTTGGTCGTGAGCCCTGCTCTCCTCAGGGACTCGAGCACCGCCCCCACCTGCTGCATATGCTGCTCCCACATCTCACTGCGGATGATGTCATCATCCAGGTAGGCAGCAGCATATGCAGAGTGGGGACGCAGAACCCGTTCCATGAGCCGCTGGAAGGTGGCTGGGATTCCAAACAACCCGAACGGAAGAGTCACAAATTGGTAGAACCTGTATGGAGTGGAGAAGGCCATTTATTCCCTGGAATCTGGAGACAGAATCTGCCTTGGTTAAATCCAGTGTCGTATAAATACGAGCCGTGCCTAGCTGATCCAGGAGTTTGTCGACCTGGGGCATCGGGTAAGCATTGAATTTAGACACCTTATTAATCCTGCGATAGTCCACACAGAACCGTATTGACCCGACGGGGCAGCACCAGTCACTGTTGGACTCTTCTATTACCCCCATCTCCAGCATGGCCTGAATAATTTTCCTTTTGGGCTCAGGCAGTTGATAGGGCCATGACCGTATCGTCTCTTTGTGGTGGTATATGAAAGTCATGCGCACTGGCAGGGGGGAGAACACATCAGCAAAATGCCTTTGCAACGAGGCAACATCTGCTCTCTGACCTGGTGAAAGATGGCCGTCACAAAAGACTGGGGCTGATTTCTCAGTTCCCAGCTCATCTTTCTCAATCACTGTGGTGGCCAGAGAAGCAGAAGCCACCTCCCTCCATGCTTTTAGAAGATTGAAGTGGTAAATTAGTGTTGCACCCCCAGTGCCACCGCACCACCTCATAATCAACGTCCCCCACTTGCTGTGTGACCACAAAGGGCCCTTGCCACTTGGTGAGTAACCTGGAGCTAGAGGTTGGGAGTAATACAAATACCCAAGTGAATGGAGTTTTTCTCTCAGGTCCAGGACGTATTGAATTTTGTTCTTGCTTTGGCTCGGACCCTCCTCCCAGTTTTCTTTAACCAGGTCCAAGACACCCCGTGGCTTCCTGCCGAAAAACTGTTTTGTTAAACTGCTCCACCAGCCCATCTGTCTGCAGATAGTAGACATTAGTCCGAATGGAGTGGACGCCCAGTAGTTCGTACAGCTCGCGTAACAGACGCCTGCGCAATGCTTTTTGGAGAGATATTACGCAACGGCACTACCTAGGGGTATCACGTTGCATAATCCACGAAGACTAAGACAAAGCGATCCTCGGCACGAGCCTCCGACGACCCCGCCCCCCTCGACGGCGTCCACTTCTTCCATGTCTCCACTAAACACAGCACACAACTCACATATCTCTACAGCATGGGAATGCACCCCCATAGCTTTCCTATTGAATCCTGGCATATTTGTTCCCAAAATCAGGGGGTGCTTAAGGTGAGTACTAACTCCGGCCCTAACTCTATGCTTTTTTCCCCTGAAAGAAATGTCAAGCGCCACCACCGGATTGTCGTGAATGTCACCATGCACACACCTTACCTTCACCGACAATACTTCTAGCAAAGCCCCGGGCTGAACCAAGCGCTAGTGGATCATGGGTTGTGTACAACCAGTGCCGGTCGACCAGACTCGTAGACTGGGCCCTGTGGAGGACAAACAACGGGGAAGGGTTAATGGTTGGCGGCAGATGGGGCGCAGATATTTGGCTGTGTGTGGGACGAGTAGCCTCTGCTGCCGCAGGGAACCTCCTCCTTGGGGCTGGGGTTGGCTGGCCCGCTGGGATGTTCAGCAGTCGTGCTTCCTCCGTCATGCTACGGCGGGGAAGGGAAAGATGGGAAGACGGCCGCGGCCTCAAGGCTGATGGGATGGTGGCAAGAAGAAATGACGGAAGGAGAATAGGTTGAGTGTGGAAATAACAGGTTTTATTGACATACAGCTGCGCCAGGTCTTGCACACAGACACTTTCTGTCATCGCTCTCCTCTGGCCAGCTGTCTCTCTCTCACACACACAGACCACTTCACTTGTCTCCTTGGACCCAGCCTACTGCAAGAGAGCAGAACCAGGTTATCACCATGCTTATATTGTGTGACTGATTACCTGATTCTGTCCAGCTGTCTTATCTCCAGCTGAGACACTACCATCTCTCCCTTAGCAACTGGCGCTGTAACCACACCCCACTGCCACAATGACACATTTACAACATCTTACCACTTTGTTCCTCCACCACTATTTATGATCATACCAAATCTAATGAGATGAAATATTACACCATTTAAGTGATGGGCCATTATAGAAAACAAAAATCTAACTTTCTGAAGTTCTCTTGTTGATAAATTGTACATATTTTCGCTCATCCAGTATTTTCTATGTTCAGGTGTCTGCTGTACTCTGTGGATCTTGCATTGTCTGTTTCATTCATGTGTGTATGTAATCAAAGTGTAATTGAGGGCGTCTGTGATTAGACTCCTTTTTTAATGCTTCAGCTCAAAGTATTTCATACTATGCTGCAGCCTTGTCTCTTTGAAGCCTCTTTCTAAAACTCAGACTGTTGGAGCTCCATGTTCACTAACAAATATTTTGCCTCCCTTTGACAATAGGGGTGCACCATCAGAACCCGCTGATCCCGGAGACAACGAATGAGAGGGCTGGAAGAGCTTCTTCAATAAGGTTGATGGGCACTGGTGGTTTGAGTGAACTTTTGAATAGTTTTTTGATATACTGTATTTATAAGAGAAGTTAAGACACAATCCCAGGATGGACACTACTGACAGTATGATCTGCATATTGGCTGACCAGTAGTCTGTCCACTACAGATGTGATGCTTAAAGTGAGTATAGATGAGGGTGTGGTTAATCTTTGTGGTTGCATTGTACATTGTCTGTGTTGAGTTTGTAAGGTATAGTTGATCGTAGAAACAAAAGACAATAATCAATTCAATATATTTTCAAGAAAACTCAAAATGTTTTATATAATAAATTTCATAACAATTACACATGCCTCCAGTCTTTTTATGCATCCATTATAAGTTGTCAAGCCGGTAGAGACAAGTAGGGTCTTCATGTGTATCGGCTACACTTAAAGTCAGGAGGATGTCAGCACATCATCTTTTACATGTTGCAACTTGTGTTTGTTTGTTGTTTATCACAGCAGTTTATTAAAGATATACAGCTGCCAACAGAAGCTGGGCTCTTTCACCAGACTTAATTTGAACTGTCTTTCACAACAATACACCACACTGCTGTGCATGACAAATTGTGTGTACAGTGTGTGTGTGTGTGAGAGAGAGAGAGAGAGAGGAGAGGATGAACGCCAGCCCAGTCATTCCTCTTAAAAATGGCGTCTTGTGAACAAAATGATCGAAAGTAGCTTTACTACGGTGTGGGTGAGCAGCAGCAGAGCAGCTGTCGGCGCTGGATCAATGTAAATGCTTCGCTTATCAAAGCTTCTTAAGAACGTGGAGCATCTGTTCTACGGCCCATCAGCTTAACACAGAAGACAATAGACAGTGAAATATATGGGGAGAGGAGGGAGGAGGTGCTCCTGGCTGCTGTGACCCCCCAACCCCCCCCCCCCCCACTCTCGCTCCTTCTTCTCCCTCCATTCCTCCCAGTCTACAGGCTCGTCAAGCGGAGAAATAAACAGAAGCGAGCGCAGAGAAGAGAATACATTCCTCCCTCCCCTCCCCCTCACTATCTGCCCATCTTCATCCAGTCCTTTCTTTCATGGAGAGGAATTATCCCGCTGCAGGCTTCGGAGATCTAGGAGCTGGGACGGGATGGAGTTACGACAGAACGACCAAAGCAAGGTAAGCTTCGGTGGCCAAAGCACGGGCTCATGCTCTTCTGTGTGCATCAGTGTGGAGCTGAACTGGCTCTAACAATGCCATGGGCATAGCGCTGCCTGCGCCTCTGCATTCAGCCGGGCTGCATGGTGCTGCTCCTTAGCCACCAGTCTCAGGTACAGCCAGCCAGCCGTATTGTCATTTGGGGGAGGGGAGGGGTATGGGGGCTGTCTCCAAAATGCATGGAATGCGATGGAAGGTTAATAGTGATACGGAGACAGAGGAGAGGGAAGAAACGTAGGGGGATGGGTTGCTGGTAGCCGATTCTGTTATCTACAAAAATAAAGATCACATCTATGTTCCAGCACTGCATTGTCTCCGCTGCAGCTTTGTCTCGCTTTTGACTTAACAAATGCATGACAGGGACACTCGCAGGTTGATTGCTACTAATTGGCCATAGCCTACTAATCAGAGCAGTCCGATGCATATAGCTGCTGTCTGATATCTAGCAAGGGAACAAGCCCTGCATTCAAGCATTCCATTAAAAACAGAAACTAAATAATTCAAATAAACAGAGTAATTGTGTTCTTTAATGATTTTATAAGAAAGCCTTCATTCAAAGATGGTTCAACCAAACCAAAACTATTACCGTAGCCGATTACAGCTGCATGACTTTTTTCATTAAAAAAGGTGTCCAATATGGCTGAAGCTACGAATTAACTTGTTGGGCTCTAACATCAAGGGGGACATTCTTCATAGTAAACACCACTTTACAATAAGGTCACGTGACTGACAAACGTGCCCTGACTCACCGAATTAAAGTCAGCTAACGCTAACGTTAATTAAAGTTCAGGTTTGTAACGTAACGCAGGTATTAAGCTAACATGAGGCATTCATATGTTATTACTAACACTCGGAAGCCCAGTCCGGCTACACGTTGTGTTACCTGGCACATGATCTGACAGTGAATGCATCGGTGCAGCATGCAGCTGCAGACAGTGCCCTTGTATTCCCACCGAACCGGCTGCTCTGTGACGCTGCGGTGCTATACAACACACGTTGGCCAGCAGACTAATGATCCACACAGACACGTAACGTCTTTAATGCGAGACAACATCAACATTTTGACCGTCTGGTGTATTTGAGCTGCCACTGTTAATAAGATGAAGTTGGGTTTCCTGGCCAGTCAGTGTTGTGTGTTGGGTGGAAGGAAGTATCAAGCCATGCTAAAGTTAGCTAACTCCTTTTAGCTTTGCTCCACGTTAGCGGTCGCCTTGACAACCACATCGGTCTATCATCAGACTCCAAAGGGTTCCATGTCACTTCAATGTACTTCTCTTTCAGGGATGGTGCCAGTTTATTGCATTAAAACAAAAGTTAAATAGATATATAGTAAAGTTAAAACATAAAATAAAAAAGAAGAAAAGAATGTAGGCCTCCAAAATGAAGGCAGATGCACAAATGCTAATTGAGTTATGTGCACAGATGCTCTTTATAGGCCTACTAGAAAAAGAAATATGTTAAAATGTGCCGAGGTTGATTTTATTGTCTCATCCTTCTCTGGTTGAAGGTGAGATCTGATGCTGTTATTAACGTGAATATTCTTGCTTTCTGTAGACCTAATAGCATAAATGGTTGACTCACCCAGCTCAAATAATAAATTATTGTTTTGATTAATTTACAAAATAGACGTATACAATACGCATGTTCAGCTTTGGGGGATCTTTTCTTTTTTTACAGTTGGAGTTCATGTATTCGTCAGGCTTTATGTGCAGTTAAAGTAGGCTGAGGCTACTGTTGTTGTAGTTGAACTTGTTCCAGGATGTCCACTCATGCAAGCTAAGCTAAAGCTCTTAGATAAAGGAGACTGTTGTTTAGGGAACAATTCCCAAAATCTTTGAATTGTAGCATGGATTTGCAAGAGATAATAGAAGATATAATAGAAGGTAACTTTTCATTTGACTTTTCTCTTAAAACGGTCATGAAATGTAGATTATTCCTTAGAACTCCTTTTGCTTTCAGTGTGGCTTCTGATACTAGGAGGAAAAGAGAGAACTCTAGAAATGCTACGCAAAGTTTATGTGGCCTTAGGGTTTGAAGGAGGTATGTAAGTGAAAGGCAAGAGGAAGCTAAATTGATCAATCATTGTTAAATCAAGTGCTGTCGTTGCCCATTGTACTTACAGTTATACTATAAGGAATACTGGTGAATTAGTTTTGTTGTCTTTTACATTTGGTTACATGCATTTCTCTGAGTAAATGTTGGTATTATATGGATGAGAACTGGTCAAATGCAGAAGACAGGGTTTTTCAGAAATTATCAGGTATACAAAACATGTATCTAAAGTGGATTTACAACATCACTGAAATGTTATATTGTGTTTTCTGGAATACACCATACACAAAAATGTTGGTTCATTTCTGTAACATACTAAGGTTGTGCATTCGATAAAAACAATTCCTTGTTCTTTATTTATTTTTTTTATGGAAAGTTGGTTTACAGTAAGCAAAACTGCATTTAGGATGTGAGATTAACTTTTGTGCTGAGAAGCATGTTGGAAATAAAAACAGTGTTAAGAGTTTTGAAAAAGTGAAATCAGCATTGATAAACCAAAGTTACGGATGTGTGTAGTGGAGCCATCAATGCAGAGGGAGAAATCGTGGCAGGATTTGTTGAGTAATTTGTGATGGATGATGAGGATTTCAGATTTTTCGTTGTTGAGTTTGAGGAAGCTTGTATTCAGGTTTTTTATATCTGAAACAGTTTGTGAGGGTGTAGTGAGTGGCGGCAGTAATAGAGGTGGAGATGTAGAGCTGGGTGTTGTCGCCGTAACAGTGGAAATGGAGGCCATGGTGGCATATGATGTGACCAAGGGAAGCATGTAGAGCAGTGATTCTCAACCTTTTTTCGGCCAGCGCCCCCCTCTCCATTATTCAGGTCCCTTACCGCCCCCCATCAAATAAAATGTAGGCTAATTGTCTCCCCTGAATTTTAATATTGATTATTATTCTGTTTGTATTATTAGGATTATTATTCTTAGTATTTCTTATTTATATTACATATTGATTATATTCATTTTGTATTTAAATTCTTATATTATTTTTCTTATTAGGCTGCTATATTATGTTATTATAAAAACTCAAATTCTCGGAGATTGAAGTTACATAATAACATTTCTAAATAATAATAAATATTATTAAAATAATTTTGCTTTTGCAACATTGTAGCCTTTTGTATACAGTTATGTCAATAAAGCCACTTGAATTGAATAGTGTTATAGTGTGTGTGTCTGGACGCCAGGTGCGGAACACCCCTCTTGTAAATGTGTAACCACGTCAATAACACGGCGTTCACGGTGTATCCTTGGAAAAACATTAATGCTTTTGAGACTTTTTTGTTTAGTGACCGGGTATTGAACAGAGCAAGTTTCATATAGTGTTTTTTGATTGGTTTGGGAGTATTTGGGTAGAGGTTGGGGTTAGAGGTCCACAGAGACGGGATGGGAATGCCAGAAGTGGAGTTGTAGATAAACTTGCGCAGGGAGCTACTATGAACATGCCAGTGTCGGATGTGAGAGAGGATGTTTTTGTTTACACCTTTGAAAGTGTTTGAACGGGCAACCTGTTTGTCACAATAGTCTGAATGGCAGTACAGCAGTAGACAGCAGAGTTTGTTGCTGGGGTGATGAGGGTTTTAATAATCCTGTGTGCCTTCTTCCTACAACGCTGGGTGTAGAGCCCGTCCTGGTGATGTGCTGAGCAGTTTTCCCCACCCTCTGAAGAGTCTTACGGTTGAGGGAGTTGCAGCTGCCATACCAGGCCGTGATGCAGCCAGTGAGGATACTCTTGATGGTGCACCTGTAGAAATTGCTGAGTATCCTGGAGTCCATGTTGAATCTCTGTAGCCTGCAGAGGAAGAAAAGCTGCTGATGTGAACCTTGAGGAACCTTAAACTGCTGACTCTCTCCACTGTAGATCCACTGTTGATGGTGATGGGGGCGTGTCCGTCTCTCTGTTGCTTCCTGTAATCCACAATCAGCTCCTTAGTTTTGCTGACGTTGAGATGGAGGTTGTTATCCTGGCACCAAGATGTCACCGCTCTGACTTCTTCTGTGTACGGCGTCTCTTCGCGTCTCGTGTTTTCAGCAAACTTGATGATGGTGGGTGCAGGTGAGGTCAAGGTCCCTGAGCTTAATGACGAGCTTGGAGGGCACAATGGTGTTGAATGCTGAACTATAGTCAATGAACAGCATTCTCACATACAGTATGTGTTCCTCTGATCCAGGTGGGAGAGGGCAGTGTGGAGGGTGAGGGCGATGGCATCGTCTGTGGACCTGTTTGCTCTGTAAGCAAACTGCAGAGGGTCCAGTGAGTCAGGGGGGGAGAAGGTGATGTAGATTTTGACTAACCGCTCTAAGCACTTCATAATGATGGAGGTGAGTGCAACTGTGCGGTAAGCATTGAGACAGATGTTTTTTGTCTTTTTGGAGACAGGAAAGATAATATATTGTCTTTTTTCACTGCTAATAGCTCTCCAGAGTGTGTACCTGGAATTCCTTTGCTCATCCAAATCACCGCCGCTGTGCGATAGCCCACGCAACTTGAAACTCGGTATCTGATTCTGCTGTTATCGCTGCGTTAGTTAGCGCCCAAAGCTAAAAGCTAATAATTAGCTGGTTGTACTTACCTCGGCAGGGTGTCTGGACCGAGAAACATGACAGTAAAATCTCAGCATGTGATGTCTTAATGGTTTCACCTTGTTAAAACATATAGATAAAAACAAACAGGACCTGGCGATAAATAAAACAATCTGGCCACATAACATGAACTGAGAAGTCCCTGTAATAACCATGTTGATAGATAGAATTTATTTTGACTATCCAGAGGAAAAAAGGTTTTTCTTTTGCACATTTGGAGAGGTCTGAGTGTGTGCCTCTGCCAATAAGCCATGCAAATCCTTTGCTATTCGCAGACGGAAATTTTCTTTAGTAAACATCCCTTCGGACCATACTCGTGGCTACTGCCTCGGCACTATGTCCATCCAATGAATGCCAGGTGCTCCTTCAAAAGAGATTTGTTCCTGTTTAATCTCAGTCGCCATATTTTAGTTTAGTTAATCCCCCTCTCAATGTTCTGTGTATGTCCTCCACTGTTAATCAAAGCTCCTTCTGTAGTCTGACAGTAAAAAAGGTGCACCCAGCAATGCCAAGCACACCCATGTATGCCCGCCACTGGTCACTTATTATTGTTGAGCCCCAAAGGAACATGTCTTTTGATGACTGGGACCAAATCACGCAGTGAGCAGATCCCGCAGAGATCAGATCACGCAGTGAGCAGATCAGACAGAGATCAGATCACGCAGAGAGCAGATCTCTTAGAGAGCAGATCACGCAGAGATCAGATCACGCAGAGAGCAGATCTCGCAGAGAGCAGATCACGCAGATTACGCAGAGAGCAGATCACGCAGAGAGCATCTCTTTTACATGTCTGAGTACTGGCCCTGTATACTTCCTGCAACCTTGTCCTGCAACATGTAGATTTTGCACCCCAACCCATTAGAAAATCTGTAAAGTAAAACCGTGAGTTGATAAATAGCCTAACCTACTAACCTATTATGCAGAGTCGCCTTGTATGTTATTGTCACTGAGGGGTGTTTTTTCAGTGAAAGGGGTGTAATAATTCAATTTGAAAGTACTACAAAATTCAGCAACAATTTGATACATCATAAAAGCCTATTTTGATGACAATTTGATTTCTTTCAATTAATCAGGACAAAGCTTGTAACAGTTCTACAAATGTATGGAACCCCTGAAGTAGAAGTGTTATTTAATCAGCAATAAATAACTAAACGTATATAAAACAGATGGAAAACTTAAACCAACACTTTTTCAAAGCATACATGAGAATTGTGATGCATCATTTTACACCCCTGTTCAGTGCCATTTGAAACTACTTCCTCTGCTTTATTGTATCCTTCTTCTCCATTTCTTGCATCCCTTCTGCCTTTACATTCCATATCAACTTTTCTTATTCCTTAGGGTTTCCTTAGGGTTTAGCTTGCTGTTATTACAACTGAAGGTTTATCCTGAGTTTATCTTGCTAAAAGAAAAAGAACCCAAAAACTATGTTTGTCAGTAATAGCAAAACTTTGCATAGCTAGCAAAACCTGGAGAGACGATTTTCAACGCCAACGTTGCCGTTATGTTTAATTTTTAGTTTCACTTTAATTTTGCATTGTTGCACTCACTTTTGTTCTCTAAAACAGAGTGAGTATATTTTCTTCAAGCCAGTGTTTAATGGTGTGGACAGAAAAGGAAATACTCCGCTGGTAAAGCCACGAGGTCGAGCCAACAAGGAAGTCCCTCCCACTCAAATATCTTTTAGTAAAAAATAAACATTTAAAGTTTAACTTTGAAATTTAAATATCTTTGAAACAATACATATTTATATCCTCATACCAACATTTTAATTGAGGTCCTAAACTTAACTCGATCCTGGAATGGATTTATGGGCCTATCACAGAAATTCTACCCATAATTCCATAAAGTGTTACATTGGCATAACTTCATAATTTAGCACAACTTCCCCAAAAGTCATGCAATTTTTTTTATTTGGTCGCCATTTTGTCCACTAAATAAAAATCCTCTGACCCCGAGCCCTCACCACGGTTAGAATCCAAGACATATCAAACTATAATCGAAACCCCCTACACATCCTGCGGCTCCTCACCCCTTTCTCATCTGGCACCAAGGGAGACAATAGTGGATTTATGGGCCTATTGCAGAGTTTTCACCCACAGTTCCTTAAGGTATTACATTTGCGTATCTTCATAATTTCATACAATCTTTTTCATTTGGCAATTGTTTATCTGCTGTTTTCTACAAAAATACTGCACTATACAAATACACACATTCATATACTGATGGGACTGACCTATTCTATTATTCTTTTTGTGAATTTTTTCACATAAAAATATTTTATTGAGAAACCCTTACAATAAAATATGAAAAAAGTAGATATATGATGGGCAAGTGATGGGCAGGTGCCTATTAGTTTAGCTAAGGAGAATGTGACAGAATAAGAACATTCTATTCTGAAAAAGATAAAGGGAAACACCCAGGGGTCAATCACATTCCTTATTTTTGGGAGACATTTACATACTGAATGTACAGTATGTACTTTTCTCACAGATGTAGTGTAACAGGGAGATGATGGAGACCAGATGCATACATTTTGATCTACCATAAAGTTACATGTTAGTTTCTGGTAGTTTAAGTTTAGTTTGTAAGAATGAAATCAATTACTAAAGGTAGTATAATAGCTGGCCCCCGTAGGTGGGGTAAAGAGAAAAAAAACTACACCTCTACGCTCTCTGCGTGATCAGTCTACACCGTTTCCAAGCCAAGATTTTGAATTATGATTCCGTGTTTGTGTCATGTGGGATGGAAGGTAGAGAAAGAAAAGATTCTCATAGTTACGACTCAAGACAGTTGTTTGGCAGCACAGGTAGCCATGTGAAGGTTAAAAATACAGCTGAGCTCACCTTAAATCTGAGTTTAAGTGGATGTGCCAGCAGGATCACACGTTTGGAGATAGTCGTGATCTAGCATGCAACTTATACAAGTGTGATGTGGAAACTTAAAGCCTCCGGGTTACATACACTGACAATGGACTTTTCAGAGTGTCCAGCAGATAACCTTTAAAAATTACAAATATTTACATATCCATAGATGTTGGCAGAAGGAATAGATGTAATGTTAAGACATTTTACAGAGTTAACTCAATTTTTGTGGGAAAAAGTATATCGGACATATTTTGCACAATATGCCTGAAGGGATCTTTAAGTCAGTGTTCAATTACCCTGAGTACCTCCAGACTTTGGCTGACTTGAGGCATCCATGTTTGTTTGCACATATTAGTTTTCAGCAAACTCCCAGTTGTAATAACAACTTGGATGCTGACGTTGGAAACTTTTAATTAACCAGGTCTGTGAGCTGTAGTTTTGTTGTGCCTACAAAATAATCATCTTTTTTTGTTTTTGATTTTAATGACAAAATTACTATAATTACTATACTTACTATACACTAGCTAGTACAGAAACATGAAAATCCCAGCAACATGTTTGAGCTTTTCAAAAAGGAAAACACATACTACCGATGCTAGTGGAAAAGATGCTACTTATAAGCGAGATTCTTGTATTTGACATTGTGGATAGAAATTGTGGAGCGTGGACGCTCTGAACAGGTAAATGAACTACTAAACTGTAGGCCCAACAATATGACCTGTCCAGTATAAGACAGCAGACTGTATAAAAGTCAAACCTACTAACCATGTGTTCCTCAGCTTCGTGTATGGAAGCTCCAGGTCGTCCCACCCAGACTCAGAGCTGCTCCACCGGCAAACCTATGGCACCCCTCACCCCCTCCAAGGCTATGCAACCAACCACCACCCAGGAAGCTCCAGACAGAGTGGGGCCTGGGGTGCTGCTGGACGCACGCTGGGTAAGGATTCTTTGGAGGGTATATTTGTATAAATACAAATTTAGAAATACTGTCTATACTTTCTGTGCATAGTGCAGTATGTATTTGTGCGACGATATCAGCTTTAACTCAAGGATATTTACATTCACATGAGATGTGTTTGTATCCATATTGTGTGTGTGTGATATTTCTAGTTACTATTAGTTACAGTTACAGATTTTTTACTTTTCCAACACAAAGCACTGTTCGGCAGTCTTGATTACCTGTAGGTGAGAGTGGATGGTTACCTGTCTATAAGTGTGTCAGTCCCCTATGACCCTTCAAAAAAGTAAGGGGCCGTACACATGGTTACTCACACACGTGAGAACTACACCGTCGCTGTACGCTACTCTTAACAAGCACATAATTTTTCAGGGTGCGACGGCTGTGCCCTGAGTTAAAAGTATTTTAACTTTTGGAAGGCAGCAGCGGCACTGCTATGCTAAATATGGAGGAGAAGTTGATCATTTTAGTGCAGAGCTACCCGGAGCTTTAAGATCCGTCAAGTGTTTCTCCTATATTCATTTATAGCTGCTAAAATGTCACACAATCTAAAAAGGTCCTATGTTGTAAAAAGTGAGAGCAAGTATAGAAGATGGGAAAAGACTATAAAAGAACAACAATTGCCCACCTCTGGTACAGGTTCATACCAAACAGTGTGAGGCTCGTGCAAAAGTTCAGAAGAAGTTCCAAACCCAGCCAAGAATATCAAAAGTTTACAGATACCCATCAGAAATCAGAAATCCTTTATTAGTCCCACAGCGGGGACATTTACATTGTTTACATATTTCTTACACATAAGTCTCAACTAAATTTACAATTTACATGTCATCTCCAGGCACACTTATTGAGGACTTAATGTCACTGCATAGGCATGCCAAACTTTTCACACAAATCATTTTTAATGATGAATTTCATGAATAATAGAATAAAACCTGATCAGCCTTGGTGTGTATTTTAACAACACAAATCTGACATCCGAGAAGCCCGGAGCGCACTTGTGCATAGTCTCCACCAAAATCTTAAATTCTTCTTCCACTTAAGTCTCAACTTTATATGATACCTATCTAAGCTTCACTCATGCCATAAGGGAGTGGTAGATACAGTATATAGGACATACGGCCAAGACCACTTCTCATCCATGCTGAAGCATCCCCAAGGTCTCCAGCTTATCTGCCTGAGCCTCCTCACACAAAGTATGCCAAGTGTAAAGGTCCCTGAGGTCCCTCAGGTTCTTAAGCCATGACAATGCATACTTATACATTTCTTCAAATTTAAAGAATCTTTCTACCACAGAAACATGATCTAACATGACACTGTAACAAAGATGTGCAGCTTTTGCACCTTTGTTTATTTTCCTATCTTATATAACTTGTTTTTTAGTTTTCAATATTTTATTAATATATTCATGTATATATGATGTATATCCTTGATAAGTGATTACAAAAAAGAAAAAAACTTGGTTAACCTGGTTTCTTCTCTTACTGCAGAATTTCTTGTAGATGTCTCATGGCTTTTCATTTTGGTCATTGATAACTTTCACTATCATTACATTTCTAAACCATCATACATTATTCATCATTCTCACTATGATAATATTGATAAATGATATGTAAGCTTGCAATTATTAAATTGATAGGTAATGGGAACTAAGCCTAATCAATTACATCTTTTCCAGAGTGAGTGTTTCCAGACGCACTTCCTGTTTTTGCTCCTATATAGCAAGTGCTGTGGCGGCATGTGCCAAACAGTTGGTTAGAATAAAATATAAATGAGGGGCAGTGTGATTAATCACTTATCACTCAACCACTGATTTTTATTATTTTTATTAAACTGTTTATATGATGATGGTATGATCTACGGTATGATTTATATGAAATAAGTGAGGGTTGTGGTTTGTTGCCAGGCCTGTCCGGGTTATTTGACGGCAGTCTCCACCATGCCAGCACTTCGGGTCCTGACCCCTCCGTCATGAATCTGATTTCAGCTCTGGAGTCGCGAGGTCCACAGCCCCCACCCTCCGCTTCCTCACTCCTCTCTCAGTTTCGCACTCCCTCTTGGCAGACTGGTGAGTGTCAGCCTGTTAGAGTTATGCTACACTTGTCATTAGTTTTTGTTACTGTTGAAATATTATTATTTATAACTAATAAACAACTATTTCATTTATGAAATTAGTTTAAAGCTGAAAATGTACAAATTTGTTGAATTTAAATTTGAATAATGACTTGCATTTACCAACACTGTCCATGTAATGTTGTGTCCTGCAGCAATGCATACACCGGCCCCAGCGGAGCTCTTTATCTCAGGGGCACTTCCTGGTTCCAGCTCCTTCCCCTCTTCCTCAGCCCTTTCTGCATACCAGCATTCTGGCTCCTTCTCTACACGATCTTTCACTCCTTCACTATCCCTACAGGACACGCCTACATTTAGCCCGACTTCCAACGGTTTGCTATCACCCCATGATCCCCTGCTGCACATCAAAACACCCTCCCAGGCCAGCTTGGGCTTTGATCGCTTGCTGTCTTCCCAGAGTACCACCTACCGAGGATCACATGAGGCCCAGGCCTCACCTCAGACCCAACCCCCTACCACCTCTTCCAGTTGCCACCTGCCCCCTCCCCAGTTCAACCTGTTGTCCTCCCAGCTCCACAACCAGTCCTCCCAGCTCTATAACGCCTCTATGTTCTCTTCCACACCAGCCCTGCTGCCCACGGCCCCGCCCCCTCCCCAGCCTCCTCAAGAGAGGGCAGTTTCCCGGCAGGACAGTGTGATCAAGCATTACCAACGCTCTTCCCCAGCCCAGTCCACAACACTTCCCCCACAGCAATATGCTAGCTGTGGTGGGTCATCGAGCTACCAGCAGATAGCCAGCCACCACCGGCATTCTGGAGTGTCCTGCAGTCCCTTGGGGGAGCAGAGCCCTTCGTCTGACCCAAAGCCATCACCACGGTTGGAATCCAAGACATATCGACCGATAATCCAAACCCCCTACACATCCTCAAACACCTCAGCCCCCTCCTCATCTGGCACCAAGGGAGCCAAGAGTTCCAGCTCCAGTAGTGGTTACTCTTCTTCGGTCTCAGCATCATCCTCTTCCCGTACCCCACACACTCCACCATCAGCCCCTTCCACATCCTCTGCGTCTTCTTCTAGCTCCAAGACAAGCACTGGCTCCTTGTCTGCTCCGTCTTGTCAGCAGCCCTCACTACAGTCAGCACCGGCACTACCTCCTCTACCAGTGGTGTCATCCAACCTTGTTCAGCAGCCAGCACCCAAACAATGCCTCTCCACCTATGGCTCTCCACCTGTGGCCAAATCCAGCACAGGCCTACCAGACCAGACCCCTCCCCAGCAACATGCCCAGTCCTACTCTCCCAACCAGCCTCCATCTACACACATGCCCCAGTCTTATGGAGGCTTTAACTCACCTCATGCCCAGGACCTGAGCTCTGGAGCAGGGGCTTCTGGAGGGAAGGCCTTCACTGGTATAGGCTCAGGGGGACGTTCCTTTTCTGCAGAGATAGTCTTTGGGGACCCGAGCTTTGGCCCAACTTCTCTCAGAAGAGCAGGCAGTCCTTCCTTAGAGTATGGGGGTGCTGGAGGATCCACAGTAAGTGGACCTGTATCAGGCAGTGGTGTTGGATCACCCTCCATCAATTCTACTATCAGTCGCCCTGGATTGCACTCTCCTGCTTCTGCTCGCCCTGCACAGTCCCCTGGAAGCTCAGGGTCCACCAAATACTTGTCCTCCATCCTCTCGCCTGCTTTTATGTCCTCACCACAAGGTTTCCCTGATACACGGCAAGTGCAGAGCCAGTCCTACCACACAACACCACCCAAGCCAAAAACAGAGACCAACATGCTAGTAGTTGAGGGATCCCCAGATGAGGAAGAGGATGATGATGATTTCCTTATCCATCATTTACTACATGCCCAAAGTTCAACTCCCCATCCTTCCCAGCATCACCCACCTCCTCAGCAACTACCCCAGCCACTTCCTCAAGCTAGGGATGGGGAAGGCAAGGGGGTGACTTATGATATTAACAAGAGCTCAGAAGAGCGTTACCACCTTCAGAGTGTCATTCGTACCAATAACATTCCCAGCAGTTCAGGTCCTGGAACACCAAGTGGTGCTGCAGCAAGTGGCTTAAACAGCCAGTTGGAAATATCACAAAAGAAACAGCAACAGGTAAAATCAGAGTTGACCATGTCAAAGTCCACTGCTGGAGGGGTCACTGACTCTCTTTCCCACTCCCATGCTACCCACTCCCATCAACAACAGCATGACTCCCTGGACTCTGTGGTCCATTATGGAAGAGGGGACCCCTACACACAGCACTCCCATCACACTTCCCATGTGTCCTCACACTCTCAGCAACACTCTCAGCATACCCAAATCTCCCAGCACCCTCGGCACACTCAGCACACACAGCACTCTCAACATACTCAGCATAGCCATCCCCATTCCCACTCTCACAGCCAACCTCACATGGAGCTGAAGAAGCCTTCAGATGCAAATGACAATGCCTACTTGTGTAACACACCAGATGTGCAGCAGGCTCGACAAAGCCAGGTCCCCCTCTCCCTGATGGATTCACCGCCAGACCCTCCCCAACAAACTCACATGTTGCAGTCTGTCCTTTCTCATACCACCCGCACTAAGATGGACCCCCAGCAAGCCCCACCACAGCAGCAGCAGCAACAGCAGCATACTTTAAGCCAGCAGGCTATGATGGGTTCAGTTGGAGGAACAGGATCTACTGGGGTGGAGTCCCATCCACAGAACCAGTCCTCACAGTTGCAACTCCAGCTCCAGACCCAGGGTATAGATACCCACTACATCCTTGGGGCCCAGCCAAGAGATCAAACCCGAGCCAGTCAGAACTCAGTCTCTCCGCTAGACATGTTAGACCAATCCCTTTCCCGGACGAACAGCAGTGGAGGAACTCTGGACAGAACAGGAGTTAGGGTGGCTGTTACAGGAGGGGAGGGAGGTGGTGGAGACAGACATAGACAGCAGCACAGAATTACACCCCACCACCATCCCCAACAATCAGCCTCAGATCTCCATGACTTCCTCTCAGAACCAGATTTGGGCTTGTCCACCCCTTCACATCTGCACCACCTCAACCAGCCTCAGGCCCATGCCCCCCATCAACAGCAGGCACACACTCACCATCAGCTGGCACACTCCCAGTTAGCTCACCCACACTCTCACCGAATGGCTACAAATATGGGAACTCCGCAACAACAGCAGCAGCCCCAACAAAGAGAGCCTGAAACTTTGTCACACTCTCAGTTAGACCAGCTTAAACAGCATCAGTTTGACACAGTGAGCCCAGTGGGAAAGGTAGGACAGAATCAAGTTCAGCAGCAACAGCAGCGCTTTGCGCCTCTAACATCCATCTGCTTTCCAGACTCTCTCTTACACGATGAAGACCGCTCTTTCTTTCCTGAGATGGAGGACATGTTTTGTTCAGCTGATTACAAGTCAAGCTGTGCTGAGGATTCTGGGGCAGGACAGGCTGCTCAGGAAAGCCTCACCCAGGGCCATGGGCAGGGGCAAGAGGGTATCGAGGCCTTAAAAACAGGAGGTGCTGGAGAGAGCTATGGTATGGTTGGTCATCACAGTGATCAAGGCTATGGGCAGTATTGCCACAGCCTTCCAGGAACAGGAAATGGCAATCTACACTTAGACCTTGACTCTATGAAGTCCCATGAGCTTCCCTCCACTGTGAATACCGACCAGCTTGGCCTCATCCAATCCCAAGCACCCATTATGGGGCTGAGTTCTGCAGTTCAAGGGGATGGCTCAGTCAACAAGATGATGGGTGCTGTAGGAGTGGGTGGAAGTGTAAGTACTGGTGGTCTGACCTCACCTATATTCTGTTCCTCTCGACCCAAGAAACTGTTGAAGACCAGCTCATTTCACTTGCTGAAACAGCGACGTGAGCCGCAGCCTCAAACAAAGAAAAACTATGCGCAGGAGTATGAATTTGAGGACGATGAGGATAAAGCTGATGTTCCAGCTGATATTCGCCTGAACAGTCGACGCCTTCCTGATCTGCTCCCTGACTTGGTGTCTAGTTGTAGAAAGGCTGGTGGGTCATCAGTAGTAAGTGGGCTTAGTCCAGTGATGGGTGACATAGACTTCTGCCAACCCTCCAATTACTCTTCCCTTGGAAGAGTAATTCCCTTGGAACCTCCACAACTCCTCCCCCACGATGGCCCTAAAAAAAGAGGCAGGAAACCAACTAAACCTAAACGCGAAGGCCCTCCTCGTCCACGAGGTAGACCACGCATACGTCCACTTCCAGAGCCCCCCTATTGCAGGGGGCTGATGGGATCAGTGGCTGGAGAAGGTAGGAGGGGTCGTGGGCGGGGTCGTGGGCGAGGAAGGAAGGAGGAAGGGCTTGTCGAAATGCATCAAGATATGAACAAAGTACAAAGCCTCCCATATCAGCAGCAGCAGCAGCAGCAGCAGCATCAGCAGCAGCATCGACAGCAACATTTTAGCCAACAGCAGCATCTCCAACAGCATCCACTCGAACATCACAGACAGCAGGCAGACCACCACCAAGCACCACAACAACAGCATCACCTGCATCATCATCAGCAGCATGTTTCCTGTCCTCACCAACAACCGCATCAGCAACAGCAGCAACATCAACAGCACCATCATCAACAACAACAGCAACCATCCCAGCAGCCGCAGCAAGATCCAATCAAACCTATAAAGGTAATAGTAAAAAGTACAGATACTCCGGGTCTGTACTTCCAGAATCATAGCCACACCTAGAAGTATGAGCTCAAATGGTCCTAGCTTGGAGTGGGATATTTATTTACTTCCTACTTGCACTGATAACGATATATGTTGTTACTTAAATAGTTAACAGTTGAAATCTAAACCTAAATAGATTTGATACCCCATCTCGTGGTTAACCAATTAAAGTAGAGAAAAAAATTACTTACCTGTGTCAAAACTAATGAAAAATTTAAAAATAACAAAAAACTTTTGTTCAACTATTTCTGAATAGCCTCCACCAGCTATGGTAAAGCCTACACCGTATGTATACTGTAGATGAAATGTGATCAACAATATCCACATAGATAGTGTAGCGGTACTGCCATTGGTTTTGTCTGTCTTAGTTTCAGGGTGTTGATTAATTGCTGTAGAACCCAAATATAGGACTCACAGAGCATTTTGGGGTTAGTGAGGACAAATTTGCTCTTTTGACACGGAATTAGTGTGAGCAAATGGTCAGACTTAAGCTCTTTAGGTGATGTTGATCAAGTAAGGCTAATTTGGTATCGGTTCTGGATAGATGAATGATTCCTTTATGCTAGCACATTTAAGTGGAGCAGATTAAAACAATCCAAGTTAATATTGCTTTCTTTAAAGCCTTTAGCAGGCCACAGATTGTGATATCTTCATGATTTGTATACAGTTGTCAGCAGGTTAGATTTATTGATACAATGGAAATGTATTCTTATCTCAGATATAGCGTAGTCAGTCTTTATTTTTGTGCACTTGTTTAAGGGTGTGGTTGCACTAAAATTATCTTCAGCAATGAAGGGAGCAAGATGCATAGAGAAATAAAGACTCACTGATGTCCGGGCAAGTAGAAAAGAAAGGGCGAGATTAATTTGTTGTTCAGGAATGATTTTTAAATGATTCATGGTGAAAATGTGTGTGTGTGTGTGTGTGTGTGTGTGTGTGTGTGTGT
>CALSCE010010635.1:15096489-15118858 GCA_943593645.1 Bovichtus variegatus | reverse complement strand
GTGTGTGTGTGTGTGTGTGTGTGTGTGTGTGTGTGTGTGTGTTACTTCCTGCTGCTTATGCTTACGAGTCTGCCCATAATACTTCTTGATATGCTTGCTTGTCACCACAGTGTGGATAGATTTCCCTCTGCAAGTTCTGGCCTGACACAAATTAGATTGGTCTTAGAGCAAAACTGAACAACAAGTCATGATTAGCATTATAGACTAGTGTAATATATCTCTGTGAAACCAACCCGAGGGGATTTAACACAATCAGCATACTGACTTCTGTCGTAGATATCCTAAAAACTACAGCAATTCCAACAAAACAACTGCTTTACTGCTTGACAATGATTAAAAGTCCTTCTGAATGTCTTCCACCTAACCCTAACCCTTCTATCCAACCTGTCTGTCTCTTAGATAAAACTGCCCGTTCCCACCATGTCTCCATCAGAATCATTGTTAAGGACAGACTCACTGTCCAGCACTGAGCCAGTTCTGTCTGACGGATCGGTGGGGTCGGCTCCATCTCTGGGCCTGAGTCCTGGACCCAGCGCCACCATGGACATCAACAGAAATGAGGTGAACCTGACTCAAGACATGATAATATAGCATCATCAGAAAGCTGTAGAGGTGAAAAGCACAGATGAGAAGCTTCAAGGGAAGCTGATAGTTTACAGTGAGTGTAGTCACGTGACTGTTTTGTTCTGTCTGCTCATTACATTTATTTGTAATAATTTCAATGACAAATATTAAAGGTTTCAATGGTTTGAAATGATGGTGAGTACTTTATACAAATTCCATGTAAATTTAAATGGAATGGAATTTAAATTTCAACAGGTTTCCAAGGCTAAAATATAATTTTCTGAACAATGGACTTATTTATTCAAAAAGTGAATTTGGAGACAAGTATTTTTGGGAGAGCAGGATCGGCCACCAGATATTAACCTGAAAGAGGCTTTGTTTAAAGTAATCCATAGTATACAAGCAAATTATTTATTTATTTATATTTATCAGTTGGGATTGTGCTTACTTCTTTTTTTTATTAGTTTTTTCTTATGCTCCCCAGAACATATGTGTGAAAGAAACTACCAGTTTGACACAACATAAGAGAGATCTTATTGTTTTGTTAGTGTTTCTAACTACGATACAATACGCTGAAAAATATCGACATTCGATTACATTTTCTATACCTGAGGGGAGAAATTGACACAAAATTGAGGGCATAACATTTTAGATTTTTATTAAAAGATAAATATACAAGGATATACCATGACAAAGACAACATTTCTTTTCTTGGGTAGCAGCATAATGATTGTAGTAAACATTAACAATAATTAAAACCTTTTAACATTAATGAAAACAAAGTTCTTCTTGAGGTAGTGCACATGTTCAAAAGCCTCCGAGATTTTCACACATTTAAAAAGCAATAAAGTGTAGTAAACTTTAAAAGAAATATACAACCGTGACAGAGGATAGAGATAATTACTAATTATTATAGGCCTCAGGCAGACATGCTATACAGAAACCTGTAGTGTAACCTAAAGTTTCTTTCTTACATCCACATTCTTTTGCAAGGAACACCAGCTAAACTGTATCGGAGAGAAGACAGAGCAAGAAAGTTTAGCTGGTACTGGAGTAACGCAAATGAGCATTGAAACCGTTTCAAACATTTAGAATCGATATGTATCGAAAAATCTATATTTTTGACAACAACACAGGTAACAATATGTATAGAATGTTGTTCTGTTACAATTTGTCAGTCAACATTTTTATTCTTATTGTTGATATTTGTCTCTATTTATTGAAAATTAAAAATGCAGAGAAAAATATACTATTTCTTGATGTCAGGGTGTGCAGGAGAAGGCGCTGTAGATATAAAGAAGAGCTGCAGAGGATCTGTGCATGTCAGCTTCAACTGTATTTCATGTTAGAAGGAAATTATATCTAGTTGCCTCAGCAACAGTAAGGTATAATGTGTATCTGCAGTCAATAGTTTGACTGTGAAGTGACATCTTAGATTTTTAAATCAAGTCAAACTTTCTTCCTCTTAATTATAATCTAGATAAGAATATGATTATAATTATATAATCATAACCTCCACCATTAAATCTTGCAGATGACTGCCACCTGTGAACATCCTGAAAGGGATCGCATGACATTGTTGTTCATGTCAAGAAAAAGTGAACAGATTTTTGAAAGCAGTTTTCTCTGATGTTAACACAGATGGCGTGGAAGAAAGAAATTGACGATCCATTGAATCCTGAAGCCTGGGATGCTATGCAGAAGCTCTCCAGTTCAGTAAGTTGCTTCACACACTCTTCAAAAATGAGCAAAGCCTGGAGCCTCATATATAATGCAGACCTCATCCATTCAAACTCAAGCCTCCAGAGAGAGCAACACATTCTCCACATTCTCTACCTTCTTCACACCTCAGGTGCCTGAAGGCACTTATGCCAATACCTGTGTAAAAAAGGTAGCATTTTGCCCAGGTATTTAACTAAATGTAAAAGATTATTTAGTGGTGTCGT
This sequence comes from Bovichtus variegatus, assembly GCA_943593645.1. Taxonomy (NCBI): domain Eukaryota; kingdom Metazoa; phylum Chordata; class Actinopteri; order Perciformes; family Bovichtidae; genus Bovichtus; species Bovichtus variegatus. Next base: position 15,116,348 of record CALSCE010010635.1, on the reverse strand, counting down.
CTCAAGTAGAACAAAAACACAATATTTAAATGTTCAGTCATATTTCTGTGATTTGAGGTTTGGTGAGAAGGAGGTTATTGTTGACTGACAGCCAGTTCTGACTGATAATAGAGAGAGGAGAGAAATGGCTGTTACCAGGGCAGCTGTTGCCACGGTTACTACATTTTCCAGTGCAGAACCCTTGCTGCCACCTGCTGTCTGTGAAGCTTTATTACCCATAGCAAGTGCCTGTATTTCTGGAACTGCTTAAAGTCAAATTTTAGAGCTGAATAAGTAAGTTACTTTGATCCCGATTCACTAATTCAAGATAGCTGTATGTTTTAACCAAAGCTGTATATTTGAACTACTCTGCATATGTAATACTCTGCATATGTAATGCAATATATTTGATATTGTCAACAGCTATAAACCCTCTTTCATGCATCTTCACTGTCTGCACTTGGCAATGTGGTACTAATCTGTCTTTATAATTTCACTGTTGTGCTGAGGGTGTATTTTCATTTCATAAATATATTCGATTGTTGTTCATTAGACATTTTAATTGAAACTGGAGATATGAAAGATTCCACACAAATAAAATAAACTTTTTAAAATGACAAATGTTTTTGCAGAAAAAAACATATTACTGAGAAAAATACGAGTATTTTCTTAAAGGGTAAACAATGTAGAAGAAGTAGTCTCTGACAATTCCTGCTACGAGCGTACATGTGATTAATCATGTGATCACCTCAGGTATAACAGAAATGTGTGCTTCAGGGAACATTAAGAAATGAGTGTCAGTTATCAGAGGAGTTACACGCGTACATTCAAAATCAGCCATTTGGATCAGATACTGCTTGTTCAGCACATGTGCATGTGGAGCTCATACTATATCAGTTTATCAATTAGTGAACAGAAAAATAACCTGCAACTATTTTGATAATTGCTTATCATTCATTATTTTTTAAGTAAAAAGGCCTAACATTACCTTGGATAGTAAACTGAATATCTTTAATTGCTTGGACATAACAGGACTGAACCACTATACTACTTTCTACTAACAATTTTCTAACAACACTATTTTCTGACATTTTATACACTTAATTGAGAAATTAATCAAATCAATTGATAATGAGAAGAATTGTCAGTTGGTTGAAGCCATACAAATGTCATGTCTGTATCTCCTAGTGGAGGGATTCGGTCTGTCAAGATACTAGTGCTTTAACCAGTTTTTAACCATCTGCAAGTTTTCTGTTTTTGTTCACTCTCATCACTCTAATCAAAACTTAGCAATTAAAACTAAATCCACTGTACACTTCCTGCTCATTATCAAATAGTAGACAGACAGTTGTATTGGGCTTATTCATCATTCATTTGTGCTTTGTGTCTGCTGGATGTGTAAAGTGGCATCTGTTTGCTAACATGTTCACCATAACCATATGTTTATAAGCTAATAAAGTTATGGTTATAGCTTGCTCCGCTGCCACCTAGTGGTAAACAATTCTGCTATGAAGACAGTCTTGTTGAGTGGACACAATTACTAGTTGGGACATACTATGCCAGTGCAGTCGACAAGGAGTGACAGCATCATAAAACAGTCATCAGTGATGAGAGAATGCTCTTTTGCCTTTTGCAGGCTGATGAAAAGGCTTTCGACTTCAAACCTGGCTTCATGGCATCTTTTTTGGACTTCTTGAAGACAGGCAAAAAACAGTCAGACCTTGAACTGGGCCCTGATGGACATGAGCAGGAGTCCATAAATCTCTGTTCCTCTCTGAAGGGAGGAATCAGGCCCTTATCCCCGCCTGCCCCCCCCCTACCACCAACTCCTCCACAGCAGCCTCCAGGAACATTCAGTGAGGGTGGGCAGGGCGAGAGGGCGCACCTGGCTCTCAGCAGCTGCCCAAGTCCCTGCAAGCCACTGGATGAGGAGCTAAACAGGAACCTGGAGACGCTGCCCTCCTTCTCCTCTGATGAGGAGGACTCAGTCAGTAAAAACCAGGACCTGCAGAAGAGCATCTCATCTGCCATCTCTGCCCTCTACGACACCCCACACTCGTTAGCTGCTGCAATGGCTTCTGCCATGGTGAAGGCCCCACAGACCCTGTCCCTGCCTACCCCACAGGAGTCGCCACTCAGCCCCACTCTCCCTGCCATGCCTCCCCTCATCCCCAGTATGGAGAATGGAAAAGAGGAGGCGCTCACGTACACACAGCATCACATACAGGACAAGGAAGAGCAAAACCTGGTCTCCCCACAGTCGAATACGGAAAAAGCAGAGGAGAGGGTGGTTAAGCATGGAGGAGAAGGGGAGAATGAGGCAGTTGGGGAGACTGCAGACAGGGAAGAAATAATGAGAGCTCCACAGAATCTGCAGCAGGGAGCACTGGAAGGGCAGGAGGAGGAGGAAGAGGAAGAGGAAAGGATGTCTGAAATGCAAAATTATAAGGTCCCTAAGGTTGAAGGTAATGTATGTGTTTGTTCATCTGCCTGCCACTTTAGCTTTCTTTTCAACTGTCAACCTCTCCCCTACTCAATTGTTTTTAACCATGTCTTGAAAGTTAATTGTTAACCTTGGAAATAGTTGTTTGACAAAATGATTTTAACTCAAGGTCCACTCACTATCTTTGTCCGAGGTTCCAACAGCTTCTCATGGAGTTGGTTCCCCTGCCTGAACGTGATCTAACGATGGAACTTCAGTCATGTAATAACAAGTGTTTGTATATGGGGGGCAATGTTCCAAGATGGTCTCGGGTGTAAGAAGTCAGCTTCCTCTTTGAATTTTCTCTGGACGCCCACTGACTCAAGCAGAATAGATGACATAGCAGATGCGGCAAAGTTCAAGGAGGACTTAAAAGCGACTTTTTTTTTACTTTGACCTAAATTTCCCTCTTTGGTCACATCTGAACAACTCCATTCACCGATGAGGGCCATGATAAAGCTCTGACAAAAAGGTGGTGGGTGGATTATGATTTAATATTATTCAAATGAATTAAATCAATTGGAAGTGTTCAAAGGTTGGAGAAAGGTGAATAAATTGCAACTTTAAGAGAAAAGGGTAAACATTACCTGACATCCTACACAAACACACCAAACCAATGAATGAAAATGCGATGTCAAAGCCATTTCTCCTAACACTGACACCTAACTTTCTAATCCCCCCCCCCCCCCCATATTTAAGATTCTCCATCAGGCCCTGTGTCAGCTCCTGCACCTCCATCCCCATCAGCGTCCATCTCCCCCTCGCCACCATCCTACTCTTCACCCTCTCCCCTCCCTCCCCTGTGTCTCTCCATAACCTCTCAACTGCTGATCCAGCAGGGTGAGGAAGAGTCAAATCCAATTTATCCTCCTTCTGAGCAGCAGGAGCCCTCCTACCAACCGGCTCCAACTGCAGGTGCCTCCCCACCCCCCTCCACCTCCCCTCCCATCCTGTCCTCACCCCTCTCCAACCTTCCCTTGGGCCAATCAATTCCCCCGCCATCCACCACACCTCCCCCATCGTCCTCTGATCAGGACCAGGAACCAGAAGCTGAGCTGCCTTCCCCCTCCTCACCCACCTCTTCCTCACCCTCTTCATCATCCTCTACGCCACCATCACCTCCAACGCCGGAAGAGGCCCCAGCATCCCAGCGTCTTACCTCCCTCCACCTGGCGAAGAAGCAGGCTGACGCCGCCATAGCTGGGGAGAGTGAAGAGGAGGACAGTGAGAGTGGAGGCGAGGGAATCTTCCGTGAACGGGACGAGTTTGTGGTTCGAACTGAGGACATCGGCACGCTTAAGGTAAGTCCCCCCATAGCTCCCTGGAAGTATGTATGGTTAAATAAATAACTTCACAATGGTATACACTGTGTTTGTTTGTGTCACCAGATGGCCTTGCAAACAGGCCGGGAGCCCCCACCCATCTGGAGGGTGCAGAAAGCCTTGCTCCAGAAATTCAGCCCAGAGATCAAAGATGGTCAAAGGCAGTTCTGTGCAACCAGTAATGTGAGTTTTCCAGCAGACATACATTTAACTCAGGACACAGGTTCAATCAATACTATGTAAATTACTTTGGGAAGAAAACTGCTTGTAGTTATGTATGGGTTCAAAAACAAATGAGTGATGTCAGACTTGGTAGGGTACAAACCAAGCCCTGTTTCCCGAAATATTCTTAAGTTTAAAGGGATAGTTTGTATGGTTTAAAGTGGCGTTATATGAGGTACCTATCCTCTACAGTGGATGGCAGTCAGCAAGCAGGCTGCTTAGTTAGTTTTTGTTCTTGTGTGACTTTGGTTAGTTTGGATCCCCCAACAATAAACATCTTAAAGTCTTTTATCATGTCCACTGCTATGCCGATGTTTGATGTAAAATGATGACGTTTAAATAAGAAAACATGTCTAAACTAACAACAAAAGAGTTATCCATTGAACAATTATTGAATGGCATCAAACTGACCGTTTGTTGTAGTCTGGCACCAGACCTCTGAATTGCTGCCCACATCTAAACATATATACATACGATAGTGTCAAAGTAAAGAATCCTTGGCATCACTAATAAAGTATAGGTGTATGTAATATCTCTTCTGTTTTTAGTTTCCATGTCTTCTCTCTCTTTTGATTCTAATACACATGCTGGCTGCAGACTACTTATTTTTTCTTCTTCAACAATTTCTTTGTATCAGCCTAATACAGAATGACAGAACTACATCCACAATTGAGGAAAAACTTCTTCAAGAAGCTTATAAGAATGCCCACTGCTTGATTTGAAGTTTAATGTGTAAATATTTGATTTGTCTCTTCTATATGCCATTTAAAGCTTCACAGTATAGTATATAATTCACTCTCACTGTAATCTGAGACATTTAAGAGTGTCCTCATTTTCATCCTGTGTAAAGTAATTAGATTGTTTTCATATAGAACAACAATATTTACTCAGTTGTAATTCTTGTTCTTAATGTCTCTTCCCTTAGTATCTGGGTTACTTTGGTGATGCCAAAATGCGCTACCAGCGCTTGTATGTGAAGTTCTTGGAGAACGTCAACAAAAAAGATTATGTCAGAGTGTGTTCTCGGAAGCCATGGCATAGAGCCGGTCTTACTCTGAGGTAAGGATATGAGTTTGATTTCTTAACAAATGTTTCTGATTGTCATTTAGAGATAGGGGCATACAGATGAACTGATATCAACTGGAAAGTAATACAAGAATTGGAGCTAAAGCTCCATTTAAACAACAGATGTTTGGATCTGGGCACTTCATTCACTCTGTGTCTTTGTTTTTTTATTGACAGACGGCAGTCACTACCTAAACAGCTGCCCACCATTCACAATCAAACCCCACCTCGTGTGGAGAGAGATGACAAAGAGAGACAGAAAGAGAGAGAGCTGAAGGATCAGAGAGATAGAGAAAAAGAATTAAGAGAGAGGGAGCACAGGGAGAAAGCAGAAAAGGAGCATCAGGAGAGGAGAGAGAAGGAGGAGAGAGAACACAAAGAGAAGGAGAAACAGGAGAGGGAGCAGAAAGAGATAGAGAACGTGGAGAGAGAAAAAGAGGACAGAGAACAAAAGGAGAGGGAGCATAAAGAAAAGGAGAAAGAAATGGTATGGGAGAAGAAGGAGAGGGAGAGTGAAAAAAGGGAGAAGGAGCAAAACGAGAGGGCGAAAAGAGAGAAAGAAGAAAAGGACAGGGAGAGAAGGGAATATGAGAGAGACAGAAAAGAGAGGGATAGAAGGAATAGGGAGCAGAGAGAGAAGGAGAAACAGGAGAGGGAGAGGAAAGAAAAGGAGAGACAGGAGAGGGAGTGGAAAGAGAGGGATCAGAAAGAAAAGGAAAAAAAGGAGAGGGAGCAGAGTGAAAGGGAGAGACAGGAGAGAAAGCAAAAAGAGAAGGAAAATACAGATAAAGAGAGAGAAAAGAGAGAAAGAGAGTGGAGAGAAAAGGAGAAACAGGAGAGGGAACAGAGAGAGAAGGAGAGAGAGCAAAAAGACAGAGAACGGAAGGAAAGGGAGAAAGAGAGGGAGCAGAAAGAAAAAGAGGGGAGAGAGAGGCAGAAAGAAAAGGAGAAACAAAGGGATCAGGAAAAAGAGAAAAAAGAGAGAGAGGAGCGAGAGAGGAGAGATGGCACAGTGGATATTGCGAGGTTAGAGGAGAAGAGAGGCGGAGAGAAGAAGATGGAGCGTAATTCTAGAGCCAAGACTTTTAAGGACAAGGCAGAGGCTCCCCCCAAGAAGAGGAAGAAGTGGCTGAAGGAGGTGCCATCCTCCTCCTCTGAGTCTGACTCCTCCCTACCCAGTGATGACGAAGGTCAGCTGTTCTGTGTGTGTGTGAGTGTATGGTACACACATATTTGTTGATCATATATTAGTGTAATAAATCTCCCCAGGTCAGTTTTTGCTGTGTTCAGGCCTTCATTGCAGCTTCTTTGTGTTTTAGGCCCTGTGCGGGGTGGAGTTAACAGCCGAGCCATGAGGGAGATTTTCCGGAGCTACGTGGAGATGCTGGTCAGTACAGCACTCGACCCTGACATGATCCAAGCACTGGAGGACACTGATGGTGAGCACCCAGATGGACCTGGAGGAACACAATATACTTTTTTATCCAGTTTTAAGCCACATTTTAATGATACACTTTTTAGATCTTGGTTGTTTTTAACTGTATGTTTTAACCAGATAAAGGATATCAGTGATTGGACGTCTGGTAGGCAGCAGAGCAGTGTCAGAGAAACATTGTTTTTTACCGTGAAACTTCTTTATTCTGTGTTTTTACCAGTTGAATCACCAGAGACCTCTGTGGATGATTAAGCTCCTGGTAAAAACCTCCTAAACAATGAACAATAAAGGAATCCTGACCGGGAGAAGTTGACTGAAATGATGAACTCCTAAACTTATTGTTTTGATTGAGAGACCCCTAGTGGCAGAAAAATACATATTGTGCGTTTAAAATTTTAATTGTCGATGTAAATGCATGTTCTACTACTTTAACTCCTCAGATGAGTTGTACCTCCCACCCATGAGGAAAATTGATAGCCTGCTCAGTGACCAGAAGAAGAGGTTGTTGAGAAGAGTCAACATAAGTGTTCAGCACCAGGTAAACATCCTTCTAGTTTGTTTTACAGGCACTTCTCAAACCACAGTCTGTCAGAAGTGACAGACCTTGGTGTACAGTACGGGTTTATAATGGGTATATAATGAAGAATGCAGATACATTTAAAAAGGAATTTCGCACTCAGGTGCTGTGCCTTTGAATGCATTCTGCTTTCCTCTCTTCAGGAGGCTTTACACATATTCCCCAAAATTATGGCAGACCCACTGGAATCTGGATCTGTCAAAGTTCACCTTGGTGGGGAGGGTTACAACCGAAAAACCCTCAACCGAGTCAAGAGGAGTATCACGAAGCAACAGGTCAGTGAGAGCCCTTCCCACAGAGCAGTCCTCCTCACTGGGATGTGCAATGCTATCCTTGCGGTTTTACATGTTGAAAATCAGGTTGATGAGGTGCAGGAAGTCAGGGAAACAGAGACCCAAGTGGGAATCAATCTGTTCTCCATTAGTAACAGCAACTACTTATTTGTACTGAGCATGGAAGTTAGTTTTTAACCTTTTGGAAGAGAATGCAATATGTTACAAAATGGTAAAAGGTCCTCTCACAATCTTTCTGAGCTTTCACTCAAATCTCATAGTCCTCATTAACAGATAGAGCTGGTTCAGGTGTCATCACGTGACCTAATCATGGAACTTTGGTCATTGGATAAGCGTCTGTATAATGTGGGGGGTTGCAGTTTTTAGACACCTGAGTTCATCTGAAGGCTGGGGGGGTGGGGGGCGGACTGTATAATGACCATAGGAAACCCACTCACACAAGCCAATATCTCAATTTGAAATCCTTACAATATCTTATCAGTGAGGAGGAAGATAGAGAGAAGAGGTGCAGCGCTCCAAGGATAAGCCAATGGGTGTGAGGAGTGGGGGATGAGAATCCCACCCTGCCTTAACATCAGAGCTTACCTGAGAGCCTGCAGCTCACCTGTCTGTGTCTCTATGATCAGGTTTCTGCTGACAGGATTGCTGAGGAACTGAAAAAAATATTCCTGATTCGAGTTGTGGCTAATTTACCCTAACTATAAAGTCCTTGATATAATGACCCATACAAAAATAACTGATGTCCTGATTCACTCGTGAAACAGTGGAAAGGTAGAGATAAGCATTGTGGAAATCTCCTTTCCACACCCATGTAAAATGACGGAAATAGGGGTTCAACAAAAGACAGTTTATTTATTGTTTCAGCCTTTTCAGGCAAGCAAAGAAAAACACACTGTCCGGCCTGCTGAGCTTCTCGCTTCTCGATGCTCCCTTTGGGGTCTCTTCCACACGGCGTCGGCTTCTGGCTCGCCCTGGACTCTACTGAGCCTACTGCAAGAGAGCAGAAGCAGGTTACCAGCATGTTTATATTGTGTGGATTACCTGATTCTGTCCAGCTGTCTGATCCCCAGCTGAGACACTCCCGACTCTCCCCAGCAGGCGGCGCCGTGACCACACCCCACTGGCACAAGCATAAATATAAATCGTACCCTAATGTCAAAGATGATAAATGTTTTTTTATTACTGAACAGCTAAGCTGTTACTTTACTACACTTTTGTTTTTTTTTGTACAAAAATAGTACCTGATGTTCTAAATCGCCTTAAGGGGGCATTTTTATAATATATATATATATATATATATATATACATATATATATATATATATATATATTATATAATAAGATTTCATTATAATATTAGTTGACTAATGTTGCTTATGTCCAGCAAAGATGTCTTGAATTCTGAAATGTTTAAACCATGATACTAACCACTTCAAACCGCCATTCAGACACTACTACTACTGCCAGTGGGGCAGCTTGCCAACAGTGTGAAGTACAACAGGTTGCATGTCATCAGGCCAGGTATTGCTTTTATCCCGCTCCGTCGCTCTTCATCAGAATAGCCCACGTTCTGCAGAAAACACACAAAACTTGCAACTCAGCATAGACCTCACCAAATGAAAGCCCAGCAGTGACTCCTCAAGGATGAAACATAAGTTACCTCACTCAGGTACAGCAGCACCACTACAAGTGGATGGAGTGGACAATTAAGGGGACAGCTTTCCATGTGGACTCTTGTGTTGTTGTGCTTTGATTAAACTATGTAAGTAGTGATTATTTACCTGTTTAATACTTCTCCTGTTCAAATTATTAGTTCATTGTTGAAGTTCCACACTAAGCCAGCTCCATTTGCTGAATGAAGATCATTCAGATGCGGCTGAAAGCTCAGAAAGATAATAAGTTGATGCTTGAACTTAGAGAGCTTAGCACAGTCAGACGATAGTAAAATTCCATCTCACAATTTTTCTACAGTGATTTTAGGCCAGTTTGCGAGTCAACAATGTTGACTTTGAAGCAGCATATGTATCCAGAGTAATGTTGAGGCAAAACCACCCTCACTGTTCCAAAAGGGCTACAGCAGAGCCCAACTTCGTCTACGACAGTGACATAGCACTTTAAACTTATAACACTAACTGTTTTCATAGGAGCTTGTTTTTTGTGATTAACTGTGAACATGGCTTGGAGATATATTAAATATATTTCCTGGAACGCCTCATGAACATAAGACATGTAGGCTGATGAGATAAGGACAATTGGCCAAAGATTGGCAGAGGTGAAAAGGTCCCAATCCCAATAACCTCCACTGTAACGTGATGGAAATCTCCGAGAGGAAAGTGAACAATGTGTTGTTTGTAATTTCATTGAACCCACTGTTAAACACCACTTTTGTTATTGTTGAAGAGCAATAATCGCATGTTTTTATCTAAGACAAATTCCCTTAGATAACTTCAGCTAGCACTCATTGTTACGTATAAAGAAACATCACAATGTTTTTTTTTTGTTATTTATTATTTACTACCACTTTCACTACCTTTCAGTTTGTCTTTTTAAATGGTGGGAAACCTTCAAACTTATTCTCTTTCACAACCCTTTTCAGGATCTGAAGCTCTCAATTGAAACTTGCCGGATCTACAATCTGTATCATTCCCTTCACCACTACAAGTATCACACCTTTCTGCATTGCAAGAAGGAGGTAAGGATGATTGCATTCATGCTAAATGTACTAGGGTTTTTATCTGGCTAGAACTGGCGTATTTACCATGATTGGATGCAGTGTGATTCGATCCCTGGCCCCTGCGGTCATGTACATATACTGAACCCCCATCCCGATGGCATAGCACTCGTGTGTGACAGCAGCCTATGCCACCATATGAATGTGTGTGAATAGATGAATGCTGACTTGTATTGTAAAAGTAATTTACTATTTAGCATCCATGTAGTGAGTGCCTGTCGCAATTGGGACTTGGCATCTTATGCAATCTTTGTTGAGTTGGAGGGTTAGTTGAAATGTTTTAGATTTTAGCTTTCCTTCTTGTCAGGAATAGATGGATGTTTTCCTGCACTTCACAGTGTGCCTCAAAAACATGGGGCATGTTTAGGAATTGAAGGAAGTGAAATTGTTTGGCTGTGTCTTTGCCCTTCACCCACTTACACACACACACACACACACACACACACACGCACACACACACACACACAAACACACATTCCCCTTTAATCATATGCAAGTTGTTGCCATGCATCTTTCGCTCCCCTTGTTTAGTTTCTTTTAAGCTTTATAGCCATTGTACTATATGTAACTGACTGGTTGTTTCCTGAGCAGACGGACAGCATTGAGCAGGCGGCGGAGGACCCTGGCCAGGAGGAGGTGGTACAGCAGTGCATGGCTAACCAGGGCTGGCTGGAGAGCCTCTTTAACTCTTTCATGGAACTTCTTAGCCTCAGTACCAAGGCCTGAAAGAGGACCACAGCCCCAGCCACCAAACTCACACTTCCACCTGCAATATTAAGTAGATGGAGGCATCCAGAACAAAAGAATCACACTGTACGGACGCTAGTAGTGCGATGGTTCTAACTAGAACAGCCGCAGTTGGTTTGTTTGTTGGAGGTTTAACTTTTAAAGTGTTTGTTTTATTATTGAGTCCATTTTAAAGTACCTCTCCATTTCAATAAACATATTGAAAGATGGAGGGTAGTGAACTAGGTGACTGTGATGGATTTTAAAATAAGGGACCACAAGATAATTTGGTCAGCCCTACAAAAGAGATCTTTGTCATGACCTACAGAATATTGACAGACACACAAGCTGTCTATAAGTATGTATTAACAACTATGGTTTGTATAATTTACACAAGGCCATTTCTAAAAAAACACCATCCTAAGTTGGGATCATTTGCTGTTATTATTTTTGGAAAATGTTTTAAAGGGATATATATATAAAATGGCCCGCCTGCAATTCTTTGCTTCTATCAGACCGACACAGGTAAAACTAGGGTTGAGTGAGACAGAAGTAAGGTTTAAAAGAACTATATGATAGTCTCTTCTTTCTACCTGCCTCCGTTAGAAAGCAGTGGGGAAATGTATTTCAAACTAAGCTGTGTTCTTTCTGTTTGTTCTTCAAAAGACAATGAGAAAGAGCATTTAATGCCTGTAAAGACGATGAATGAAAAAATAAAGCACCACTTTCTCGAAGAAAGTGTGAGGTGAACTGATCCAAAAGCATAAATGTCAGTGTTTAATGTTAGTCATTTTTATCTGTTTGTTGTTGATGGATATTTCCTATTATTTGACCTCTCAGAGGATATTCTTGCAGAGCAATTTTGTTGTTTTGATGTGTAAATATTGTACAGCTACTTCATTCTCTAGTTTCCAGTTGCTCTTACATGAAATTCCTGTATTTGACATAATGAAATAAAAAGTGATGATGAATTAACCACCGCTAAAGTCATTTCACGAAAGTGAATCCACAAAGTGGATTTGAGCTGATACAGAGACATGCACAAGAGATCCACAAGGTAGAAGTTTGATCCAATTACCTCTTGGTTTCTTATCTATGAACTACTTTTGATCTTTGTTGAGAGGCAGAAAAAGGAAATAGCTTACTTTTACATACATGGGGAATGGAGTGTGGAAATCCTTAATGGCCATAGTGGGATTTCTTTTTAAATTTTCCAATAAGCTTTGCACCCCAAACACAACACATGATGAACTCCTGATCCACATGAAGTCGATTCACAGAAAACATCTTGGTTTTTTAACATGATACAATGCTGTACCTTACTGTTTCATATTGCTTGCAACTGCAATATTTGCTTCAGTCAAACGCATGTAGAAGGAGGGAAATTAGCTGCTTAAAAGTAAAAAGTAGAACTAATTGTTGTCTTAAGGGTAAAAAAAAAGACCTGTTCACGGGTTTAATCCCCTAGATAACACACACTCCCCTGAACTGAACATACCATTAAGAAGAGGTAAATCACTGCCCTTACAAAATTATATATTTTTGTAAAAGCTGTACACCAGCATTTATAAAATAATTACATATTATATAAATATATATATAAAAGTGTTAGGGACCACACACACACACACACACACCCTGTGTGTACCCTTGCTTTAGAAAACAAAAACTTTCTAAGGGTGTGTGCAGCATCGCCCCCACACTTAACTCACATTCAAATAGTAACAAGATAAAATGTTTTCTCACAGGGAAGGCAGGGGTTATAAAGAAAACGCATATCAGTACCCACATTTCTCTAATTCTATTTCTACACCACTCGCTACAGGTGAAGCGTTCAGGTAGGAGGTGGCCAGAGTAAATCCAGGGCTTAGAGAGTGAAGGAGGAAGGGAAGCAAGAAGAGAGCTACGATTATCAGAGAAGAGAGGGGGAAGCTGTCAGAGGCTGTGTGTGTTCACTTCTCTTAACACCAACAAGTACAAGAACTCATGATCACAGTGTGGTGCTGCTGTTGTACTACTGAGCTTCATCATCACAGTAAATGCTTTGATTTCATTACCTGTCGGTTCTGTCTTTGCTTTCTATCATGTGTATGTTGTAAAATTCTACTGAAAACTATTAATATCAATTATGTAAGTATAAATTGAAAACACATGAATTTGATGACAATGTCATTCTCTTTACAAACAACAATAGTTAGGTAGTATCTGCAGCCTAGTTAGCTAACATTAACAGATAACGTAGTTACCGAGCAAACTACATGTGTGTTGTGTGCTGTACAGTGATTTGTGCTGTTAATGTTACTCATGACTTGGGTAAATGACAAATGGACTGTGCTTTTTCAATGTTAATGAACATTTAAAGTGCTTTACAACACATTCAGTCATTCATACACATTCATACAGTCACAGGCTGCCATACAAGGTGTCACATGCTTATCAGTAGGTACATTCACACACCGTTGCCATCAGGAGCAATGTGGGGTTCAGTATCTTGCCCAAGGACACTTTGACATGCTGACTGCAGAGGCTGGGGATTGAACCACCAACCCTCTGACTGGTGGATGACCTCCACCTCCTGAGTCACAGCTGTTCTTCCTCCCCAGCCAAATCTCTGTGTGGCTACAGCCTCGGGTTAACATTACAATTCTTTTTTTTCTGATGACTGATTGAACCTCCTGCAATATCAAACTTATTTAATCAAAACTTATGTCCAAATCAAACCTACAGCCTTGATTGGGAGTGTCTACTGGACGGCTAAAAACACAGCTCATTGATTGTTGCTATGACTATGATCAGTCAGTAACTGGAAAATAATATTAGAAATAGTATTTTTTGTTACCATGGAAACAGTCTTCAGGATTACAGTTGGTAATGTAATAACTTTTTACAAGCAGTTAAAGTATTAAACAATAGAATCATACTTTCACAACACTGTAAACATTCAAGTGCTTTGAAAAATTTGTGGAAAGAACAAAATAAGACCTTTTTTGGCTAAATGATTTGAAATAATACATAAGTAATGAGCCCATTGGTTGCTAATTTGCACTGTGGAAAACTACTGTGGCCTTAGTACTTTTATTCTCTCTCTCTTCCTGTTCCACTCGGTGTTACTCTACCAATATGGACACACCACCGCCATCTCTCTCAAAATTCAATAGGCTCTATTGGCATGAATGTCAAGATTGCATTATTGTCAAAGCTACTACATTGCAAAAAGAAAAGAAAAGAGATCAACATTCACAAGTAAACAAATACTTTAAAATCCTTTAGAAATATATATACAGTATATATATGCCCTAACACGAAGGGGTTGAACAAAGTGGTCTAAAACCTGAAACCTTTTTTCCGTGTGCTCAGCACCTCAGTCTGAGCACATGGCTCAGTCTTAAGGTTGAGAATCTCAACCTTGAGACTGAGCTGCTCTTCCTCCCAGGGAAGGTGTCTTCTATCCATAACCTTACCATTGAGAACCCTGTGCTATCCCCAGCTCAGACTGCCAGGATCCTGGGTGTGACACTTGATGACCAGCTGTCCTTCGATACCTAAATACCAAAATGAATGTAGTGGAAAACATGCTTTAAACCCATCTATGCATGTGCTATAGACAAAGAGTACACGTAATGAAGAGGGGATGGACTTTGGAGGACCAATTATTTCTGATTTTTTCTTTCATTTAGGACATCCAATGCTTGATTTCCGAAAGATGCTCATAGTTCTTTAACCATTAGGTGATGTCATAGCCTGTGTCCAGGTTTAATTAGGGAGGAAGAGTTGTGGGATTAGCAGAGGAAGGAGAGGTGGTCTCTGAGTGGAGACCTGGTGGGCCAGTGACCCCGCAGCATGTCTTACAGTTACACTAAGGGTGAGTCAGCTTTTTACAACAGATTCATCATCATCAGAAACATCATGGTGATGGAAATAGGGAGCAGAAAGGGAGTGATGTCCAGAGGTGTGTCCTGACATATCTATTGTGCTCTGTTCTCTCTCTTTGAGGTATGTGGTTATCAAGACTATAAATGTTGTGAAGAAATCTCCGTACTTTGTACTTCACTACAGACTGCTTGACACTCTGTATCGTTGTTCCTTCTTGCAAGAATGAAGAATTCAAATTTACTTATTCAATTAAGTATCTTTATTTCAGTGTAATATCTCACCATCTCTTATGATAGTTTACGTCGGGTAAATACCACAACAAACTTGGCGTCACGAACAGGATCCCTTGAAAGATCGTCCGGAACCGGAGGAGAACGGTGACTGATCATCTGGAAGAATTTCTTCCACCTCTACCTCAGCTAAAAGTTTAAGAGACAGAGGCCCGTTCTGCCGAGGTTCCAGACTGTCTTCACTGGGATACGAGGGACCCGTTGTGTCCTACCTCAAATTGAATCCTGTGAGATACTGAAGTATTGATATTTGATGACTAAGTAGTTAAGAGGTATGTTCTGTGTATGAATGTTGAGAGTGTGCATATGCTCCAGAGTCCGGGTGTTGTAGTGATGTAAAGATATTGACCTCATGCTTGCAAATTGTGGCCGGAGATGACTGAGATATGTGAATGAATGATGTGAGAGTAATGGATTTCCAAAGGGGGGGGGGGTTATTGAATAGCGCTCAAATATGAAATAAGAAAGAAAAAGACAATTAAGAATGTAAAGAAATGGGAAATGATATGTCTGATTCTATTTGCCATAACGAGTCTTAATTTTAATTTGTGGTTTGTTATGTTTGCTTCTTGATGGGCCTGCCTGTCTCTCATGACAAATCAAATGGAAGAAATGATTTTGAGCATCATTTAAAGAGAGAACTGGAAAACAAGGGTGGATACCTGACTGAGTGAATTAAATACTTATCACATCAGAGTCAGATAAGTACGCTCAGGTATTGGAGTCCTTTGACCGAAGCTTAAACTATAGTTTAATAAACAATTTTCCCGAGAAAATAAGGATGAATGTTTGACTGAGTGAATTACATACTTATCACATTAGAGACAGATAAGTACGTTAAATGTTGAATTCCTTTACCTAAGATTAAAACTGTAAAGACTGGAAAACAAGGATGGATGTTTAACGTAGTGAATTACATACTTATTACAGCAGAGTCAGATAAGTACGTTAAGTGTTGAATTCCTTTGACCTAAGATTAAACCGCCGTGTTTAATAACGGTTTTACCTTGGTTTTTCCATAAACTAAATCTTGGACTCATGGTGACGACTGTGTTTAAGCTTACTTTGTACAATGGGGACAAAGGGAAGTAAAGGACCGACCAGAGAGGTCGATGCCCAATTGAGTTTTTTCATGAGATCCAGGTACACTGCAGAAAGTTGTAAACATTTGAAAATTGGCAAGACTATGGTTTTTCAGAAGGAGGTTCACTGAGTTTGACACAACTCTCACAGTTAGGAAAAACTTTTGTGGGGAATAAAAAAAAAAAAATTAAAAGGTGAAAACTCAAAGTGTTGAAAAGAACATAACTGCGAAAAAGTCTTCTCTTTCTCTCTATCCCACTCCGCATCAGGTGGATCCTGATCTCAATGCATGTCCTCCACCAGCAGCATGAGCAGCAGCAGCAGCAGCAGCAACAGCAGCAGCCAGAGGAGAGGCTTCAGCAGCAGCAAGAACACAAATGGCTCCAGTTTCCACTTCAGTTAACAAAGTCCCACCTCCTAGAGAGAGCACACCGTCATGGCTAGCCCATCTCATGCACAGGAGGAGAAGCAAGAACGTGACACAGGCCTGATGGGTGTCATGCTATCCATGCTGAAACTCAACTTGATGCCACAAAGTCAAAGACTGATAAAAGAAAAGAACAACAACTTCACATGGCTCATGTCACCATGTTACAAGCTGTTACAGCTGTTCAAGAATAACAACAGCGACAACAGCAACTAGAACAACAAATGGGTTTCAGATCTGGGCGCAGCCATTTCAACAACGCCCAGGACCGAGGCATTCCTAGCCTTTAGCAAAGACTTTCAACCTACAGATGGAGAAGTAAGACGTCTTCTGTTGAAGAAGACCAGGGTTAGGTCAAAGAAGAGTCCAAAGACAACTTAATCCCAACGAGTGCTACATCTGCCATCAAAAGGGACATTGGGCTCAAGATTGCCCCATGGCAAACACCGGTAATGCAAATCGACGCCAGAAGAAAGAGGAGGCATGCGGAGAGAGAGAGGGAGACACCCAGCTCCAGAGACAGATGAGATGCAGCAAAAGGGAAGTGAAACACACATGAACACAAACACGCACAAACACAGACACATGCAAAGAAAAAGCTGGCACTACTAACCACACCTACATTACAGAACATAACTGATGAAAAACATGGTTTGATTAAACAAGCTATTGAGGTAATTGAAAAGATAATGAAAAAACGTGTGTGCACAAATGGCACATACTTTTGCTAAATTTGAAACAAAACCATACAAAGCAATGCCAGAAACAATACTTGTAGTTTGTGGAAAGGCACTTACTTTTTTGGTTGACATGGGGAACATTTTAAGAAAATAAATAAATAAATAATAATAATAAAATAAAAATGAGTGGAAACTTTGTGCATTCTGTAGGAACTTCAGGCCTTATTATGAAAGAAAATTGACCTCACCCCTAGTGTGTACACACACATATGAAGAGGAAACTGTTAAAACTAAACATAGTTTTCTCTCATCATCTTTTTGTCCTATAAATTTGCTAGGACTTGATTTGATGTTACAACTGGGTATTAGCCTTATCCCGGCCCCTGAAGGCTTGAAGGTTGTTAGAAAACAATCTACAGAATTAACAATGTGTTCTGGCAATATTGATTTTATTAAATCTTTACATGTGTACCAGTGGAGAATTTTAGGTGACATAAAAGAAAAGATTGTACAGTTTCCTAGGGAAATTGTTCATCATCTGTCAGACTTTATGTGAGCAGACCAACTACACTGTACTGCTCATGTGACATATGACTCTGATTATGACTTTGAAAAGTTTTTTTTTTTACTGCGTTAATAGATATGGACAAAGATGTGCTATTTCAGTGTTATTTCCAGAGCAGAGGAATTTTTTCCAAATAGGGATTCTGTTCCACATATCTCTTTGGCTAAACCAAAAGAAAGAAAAGTGGAGAGATTTAGGTACCTTTATGAAAAGATGCATGAACTTGACTGATTGGACAATGGTGTCATCAGAGCAACAAGTTATGGGGTCTCCAAGCACTGGGGTGTAAATGTTTGTATAAAAAGTGTTTACCAGTACTAAAGTCTGTGTATTTGTCAGATGAGATACAAATCACCAACACTCCTCTCTGATCCATGCTCTGTCTCCCCAGCATTGCAGACTCTGCCTCAGATGTTGTGGGCGGAGGGGAAGTATGATGTCGGCCTGATAAGAAACTGTGATCCTGTGGTGATCACACCTAAGTCACATTTCCGACCATGTAAGCAACAATATCCTCTGAAACGAGGCTGTGGACGGCATTAAACCTGTTTTTGACTCTCTTTTACAGGCTGGGGTAATTATCCCCTGCCTGGACTCTCCCGTCCGCACCCCCATCTTTCCTGTGAAGAAAATAAGAGACATGGGTCAGCCTACTGAGTGGCGTTTTGTGCAGGACTTGAAAGCTGTGAATGACGCTGTTGTCCCACGCGCACCTATAGTGCCCAACCCTTACACTCTTATGTCACAAGTACCACCTGATGCTAAATGGTTATCTGTTGTAGATCTGTCAAATGCATTTTTCAGTGTGCCAGTTCACCCAGACAGCCAATTCTGGTTTGCCTTTAATTTCAATGGCAAACCATACACATTCACTAGATTGTGTCAGGGCTATTGTGAGTCCCCATCACTCTACAATCAGGCACTTCAAGCTAGCCTCGAGCCTTTGGTTCTTTCTGAGGGCACAGCTCTAGTGCAGTATGTGGATGATTTGCTCATAGCATCACCAACACAAGAACAATGTGAAGCAGATACTTTGCTGTTGCTTAAACATCTAGCAGCAAAATGTCATAAGGCAAGTCTCTCAAAGCTACAGTTTGTAAAAACAGCTGTAACTTTCTTAGGACATGACACCTCAGGAGAGGGTAAATCCCTGTCACAAAAACGCATTCAGATCTGCCCAGGCCCAACACCAAGAAACAACTTATGTCTTTTATGGGAACATGTTCATACTGCAGAACCTTTATAGCTAACTATGCCATTCTTGTAGCTCCATTAGGTGATCTGATTTATGGAAAGAACTTGTCTTCTAATAACACAGTGGAGTGGACACCTCAAGCTGACCAAGCTTTCGTTGATCTCAAAATGGCTCTTCAACAGTCTCCTACTCTTGGTCTTCCAGACCCGGCCAAACCAAACCAGACCTGTCTGACACTCTTGAGAATCCGGATCTGATTCTGTATGTGGATGACTCTGCTTCTAGAGACCCCGCTACAGAAAGTAATCGTGTTGGTTTTTCTGTTGTTTCAGATACTTGCTGTGCTTACAGCAGACCCTCTTCCTCATCACCTCTCAGCACAGGCAGCAGAGCTTATTGCACTCATGGAGGCCTGCAAATTGGCAACAGATAAGTCTGTAACCATTTACACAGACTCGAGATATGCATTTGGTGTCGTACATGATTTTGGGGCAATATGGAAACATGGACGTTTTCTAACATCATCTGGTAAAAACATTGCGCATCACAAACTTATCGATGTTGTCTGCCATTCTGCTCCCCAAGGCTATCTCTGTGTGAAAATGTGCAGCTGACACACGAGCTACTGACCCTGTATCTCAGGGGAACGCCAGAGCGGATGCAGCGGCTAAGCAACAGGACGCTGAACACACACACACAAAAGAGAGAAAGCCCTTCTTGCATCACGTGATATAGTAGGATATTCAGAAGTCACACTCCTTGTCCCATGCTGTCTCTCTTATTCTTCTTGAACAAAAGACATCACATCTCTCTACTGCCAGATGGCTTAGATATCACACCATCCTCCTTGACATGCCAAATGTCACGATTAAAAAATGTACCGTTCTCAACCCTGCATCTCTTTTGCCTCTTCCA
>CALSCE010010635.1:15068675-15085581 GCA_943593645.1 Bovichtus variegatus | reverse complement strand
GCTTTGACCCCAGCACGCTTTGACCCCAGCACGCTTTGACCCCAGCATGCTTTGACCAACAACACAGTGATAACCTGGCCGGCTTACAGCCACACACTTTAGAGACAAATCAACCACAGACTCAGTTATAAAAAGATAAGTAAATGGACTAGCATTTACAGAGCACCTTTTACACTACATGTCAACATTTACCCATTCACACACACATTCATATACTGATGACAGGGCTGCCATACAAGGTGCCAAACTGCTCACCATCTCTACCACTAAAAAACTAAACTCAACATATGGAAACAAATTTCCACATGTCATATATTGGGTGGGGGGTAATGCTACTGCTTTAAAGTGCACACTGTACACAAAATGCCCTCTTCTATTCTATTCTTCTAACGGCTCTGTACTTGAAGTTTTCAATAGTCTTCTGAATATTGAAAAATGTTTTGTCCCTCGAGCCACTATGTTGTTGTTGGTTCTGCAGAAGTACAGATTGATTATTTAAAAAAAAGTTACACACAAGATTTCTCAATATGATTACTAACTCAAACAGGGTCTCTGCAAGTGGATTTTCACACAGCACTGAAACGTATTAAGACCAAAAGCTGCCTGAAAATGATTAACACATCTACACAACAGCATGCAGGTAATGTAAACCATGTGATTTGTAGTTAATGTATTTACATATGCAGAAACACTGGCATTGCCATTTCAGTCAGAGTACTACAATGGGACTAAACAGGGAAAATCTCAAAAAGTGTAATTGAAAGGTTAAGGTACTGCACACACATATAGCTGTTTAAAAAACAAAAAAGAATGAAACATTACTCACATTCTTCATGTGTGAAATAATCACATACCCTCACCCATCTGGAAGAAATTCTGATTAAGTTTGAGAGAATTAGGACCTGGGAACTGTTTAAGTACGCTGGCAGCAATGTGTGTTTGTGTGTGCGTGTGTGTGTACGTGTGTGTGTGTATGTGTGTGTTTGTTTTCTATTTTTACTTTATACATGCATACATTGCTAGATCTTAGGAGTTTATAATAACTTGGGTCTTTCTTCATAGTTTTGGCTGTTGTTGCATTTTGATAACAATGTTTTCATTGACAAATTGCTAAGATGTTGAATCACTGTAACATCACAATAGAGCAAGAAACACAAGCAGTCAGACCATCGGACAGGTTGAAGAGAAGCCAACACTTTATCCAGATTACTTAGCAGTAGGTCAAAGTTGAAGCACAAACTTCTTACTGTTCTACTGTTGAAATAAGTTTGCACTGTTGCTGTGCTTCCAGATCTCAGCAATTTACTGGTGTACAATGTCATGATATTATAATATTATTATGTCAATATTGCTAAAAGGAATGATGACCAGAGCAAATATGACGAAAGTTGTAATACTAAACTGTAATTATCTTTTAAATAGCTTCTGAGACGGTCTACTTCAGTGCGTTTTTTGGTATTTTTTATGTCTGTTATGGAACATAGAGAGCATTGTCACACACGTCTGTGCTTTGCCAGATAGAGCTTGATGGGACTGTAAAACATATAGTCTCACAGTGAGGTTTTATTGATATCTAAGATAAGTGTTAATCATTCTTCCTTCACTTCATCTCGATACCTTGTCTTTACTTATGTTATTCTTCTGCTTCTAGTGATCTTATTCTTGTCCACCTGCCTCCTCTCCCTCACTCAGTCTGTTTGTCCTCTGCAGCCGTGTTATCAGAAGGCCAGGCAGTGGCTGCTGGATAACATCCCCTCAGTCCTGGTGTTTGGAGTTTGTATTGGTGTTGTGCAGGTAGTTATCTCCTTTTGTAAACTTTTGTATTTTGTTTATTTTATAGTGCTCTCTCTGACCTTAGTGATTGTTTTCCTGTTTTTAGGGCTCATAAAGCCTAAAACCCAGCAGATTATAAAAAAAAAAACAAGATTATTGTTATCAGGTTTTACAGACTTACTTACTCTCCTACTTCCTTAAAAGTTTTTGTCTTAGAAGTGTGGTGCGTGCTAAATATGTTTTTTGCAAACGAGTGAGAACATCCAGAGTAGGAGGACAGCAGAGACGCTCGAATTTCTCAATTTAAAAAATCCTGTGGATTGACATAATATGGATGTACCTGAGTCTGACAAACAACATAGTGTTATCTTTGACATACCTTAACTTTACATGTATTTTACTGTAGGCCTATATCAAGTTTTTTCTGTCCTGTGCATTTGCGCAGAAATGAATAATTCAAGGTACAAATGTTTACTCTCGATCTATCTATCTATGTTAGTCAAGTAAGGAATGGAAAATACTGTTGTCACAGCACAATTCAGATTTCAGAGTGGCACAGTGAGTACACACACAGCAAGAGCTAGTCCCCAACACTAGTCAGTACACACACATTACATTACATTACAGGTCATTTAGCAGATGCTCTTTTCCAGAGCGACTTACAGTAAACTAACCACAGGGACAGTCCTCTGGAGCATCTTGGTGCCTTGCTCAGGAGCACATTGGTGGCAGCCTGGTATTGAAGTCACAAACTTCCGGTGATCAATTTGATAGCCATACAGCGAGTCCAATAATATGCAAATGAGGTCAAATCTCAGTCAAATTAAACATCGATGACCGATTCTTCTGCCCACCAAAAAATTGCAAAACTTAGAAACACATTATAGCATTAGATTTCCATGCAGTTTGAACTGAAACACAAGCCTGAAATTATTTACAAAACGTGCTTAAACGAGGGAGAGAACATTAAAACACATCTTACCAGCAGATCAGCTAAACTACATGTGCTTCTTGTGCATTGTCTCATTAATTCATGATTATAATTAGTATCCTCAATTTATTAAATGTGTCTTTCTTGTACAGTGTTGATGCTACATGTGAAGGTGTGTCAGCACTGCTTCTTTCCTCTTGTCTGGTCAACACATGGTTGGCCACATTTTTTACTTCTTCTACAACGTTGATTAAAATTTTAGTGTATAGGAAATGAAGCATCTTTTGAAGGAACTTTATTACAGCTGTTTGACAGAATTTTGATATCTCTAACTATAATGTAGAATGTGTCAGCAAAGACCCTCAAACACTCTTTTAGTTGTTTAGTGGTCCTGAGTGCAAGGGCGTGACTTCAACTGGGATGAGGGGACATGCCACCCTCACTTTTCAAAATCCTATTTTGTTTTTGTCACTTTTACTGTTTCAGTTTGATTTATCTATGAAAAGACCACTAAAAGACTGTCCGCCTGCTCAGAGGGGTGGGAAGCTTTGAGTTGATCCAAGTTCTGAAACGCTCATCGTGCGCTAACTGTCACCTACAGGAGCCCTATCAAGCAATTTTCCACGTTTTGCAGACACTACTGAAAAAAGTCCCCTAACTCCTCTGCATTTTTGGGTAAAAAATGTATTTACAGATAACTCTCCTAAAAGACACTCAACTGATCATCAATCAAAGATAATGCAGTGCAGCAGTAGCCTCTCTATAAATATAAATATAAATATAAACCCTGCTCGATGTCATTTTGTAACTTTGGTCACAGTGTGTTATGTTGTTAAAGTTGCTGTTATGATAATACATTTTGTCTGTTAGATAGTCTCAGACAAAGCATGTGCTGATTGATGATCATATTTCATTTAATTTGAGATGTCAACATTCGTTTAAGAAACTAGCCTCTGTGGGGAAATGGCTGCTCCAACAGGATCAAATTCAAAGTTATTTCAGCATTTTCTGTTCTCTAGCAGGTTATAATTTTATTTGACCTTTTCTCTTGTCAGATCTTGGCCCTGGTGTTCTCCATGCTGATGTACTGTCAAATTCTGTGCGCTGAGAAGCATTTGGACTGACTGCAGACCAGCTGTTCACTGGCATTTGATGGGAAGGCTTATCACAAACTCCTTGGGATCTCAATACACCTGCCCTGATCCAAATTTCAAAACCTCCAATCAGCATTCAGACCTGACATGGCTGCCTTTCAAATGCCCTAAGGCATCGGGTTACAAATTCCCAGATTCTCCAAAAACCCACTGTAACACTATCCAACTAAAACTATCAGTGGGCGCAATCGGCACTGGCGGTACGGACAGAGCCAGTAAAGTCATACTGTAAATATGGTTTCACTTTACCACTAGAATCCATCAGCCTTTAGATGAAACTAATGACAATAACCTTAATGCATTGCTCCTGGAGAGTAACCTGAGGGGAAACACTGGCTCCAAGTTTATCTTAAAATTCAAGAGAAAAAAGACACACATATCTGTGTATTTTACACTATTTTGTTTCCAGAGTTGCTCATTTTAGAATTCTGTCACGCATAGGAATATTTTTGTGTCATGAAACATCAAAAGATGCATTATGTTACTCAGTAGGACTGGAAGAAAACTCTACTTTGGAGGTGGAGAAGAAGAAAAGAAACTAAAATGAAAACATTTTTATATAGCACTTAGCTCACTTTGTTAAATATTTCATATTATTGCTATACCATATGAGCATTTTGATCATGCAGTGAAGTTCAGTGACTTTACAGTGCTTTATTTTAATCTTTTTCATCTAAATCATGACAGCAATATTTTTATATTAATACTTAGTTATTTTTATTGCTGCATGTATTGTAACATGTTGTGTTAGAGCAAAACAGTAAGATCATTATGCCATTAGTATTATTGAGACTGTTTGAATCATATGGTAATCTTCACTACTGTTTCTTATTGCAGTTTATGTTTGTCAACTCAGTGTGACTTATGGATCTCTCTGCTTCTGACCAGCTCAGAATAGAATCAGATACAATCCCAACTCTTGATGATTGCCAACTAATCAAAATGACAACCTTGTAGACACAGCCTGAAAAAAAAAGAGCCATACTGCTGCCTCTAAATACTCCTAAACCATCTATCAAAAGTAGCTTCTAAATACATGTGAGGTGAGACATAAAGTCAGACATGTGGCGTGCCATGTCAACCTGTAATCGTGGTTTATA
Organism: Bovichtus variegatus; assembly: GCA_943593645.1. Lineage (NCBI taxonomy): Eukaryota > Metazoa > Chordata > Actinopteri > Perciformes > Bovichtidae > Bovichtus > Bovichtus variegatus. Next base: position 15,080,623 of record CALSCE010010635.1, on the reverse strand, counting down.
TTTGACCGAGCTGAATCAATTCGAGTGATGTTCCAGACTAAAATGTAGTGTTGTGAAAACAGAGGCCCTGTCATGCAGTCTGGCTGTGGAAGCTCTCTACATCAACTACAACCAATACTTGATCAAAATAAATGTCTGCTTTAAACTACCACCATCAAAATCAAGAGATGTATTTTCATGCAGTCAAGTGTCACATTAGAGAAAAGTAATTTGAAGATGCTTATAAAAATAGAAGAAAAAAAAGTTCTTTTAAAAAAATCACAGATCGTAAAGAAATATACACATGATTTTAAAAACATTATATGTGTGAATTAAATAAATATTTGTTCTTACTGTGTAAAATATGTCGGTCTCTTGCTTGTAAATTAGTGCACTTCTTTGAGCTAAGGTAATGACAATATTTTAAAGAAAACAGTGATAGTAAATGCCCTCGCAGTAAATACACAGCAAACGTGCAAGTCATGTGTATATTCTGTACAGCAGAAACACATGTAAAAAGAGTTTTCAGGTGTGGTTTCAGTTTTTTTACATTTCCAGGACAGAGGTTTAGGTAAGGTACTACATTATCCTTCATGGAATGGAGACAGAATTTTTGAGATTAGGCATAGATTGGTCTTTGAAGCCCCAACCAGCGTTTCTGTTCCTCACGCTTGCTCCCCTCATTTCTCTCCCAGCCCTGTTCCTTCTTAGAGATTATTGTTAATAAATAGATTGTGCATATAACATAATAATAAGCACAATCTGTATTTTTCTTACCAATTTTCCCATTGTCATTCACTGTAATTATGTTCAAACATAAATGATGTAAACAATAGAAAATACCCATAGATTCAGTTGGTGTTCACTGTTAATCTGTGAACCAAAAGACCTGTCAATGAATTTGACAGTGAGTCTTTTAATCAAATGAGTGAGATCGCACCTTTAACAAACAACAACAATCAAAGAAAATGACCATGGTAGTGTTTGTTGTGTTGATGTTCTTGTAACTGAACTAGCAACTCCTACTGATTGATCCATCGGCCTGGAGGCGGTATTGAACCTGTGAACATTACACCCTCTCAGCAGAGCTGCTTGCTAGCAGGTGAAGTGAAGCAGATGGTGACTCTGTGTATGTGAGGGAGAGCAGGACTGCGTACAACCTCCCATCCCAGGGCCAGGAAAGAGAGATAGCATCAATGAGGACTGCAGTGCAGAGAGAACTGACATGTCCAAATTTGGAGAAAAGGGTGAAAAAGGAAAAAATACAATACAACAAATAGCTTCTTATTCAGACCATGTCAAAACAGTCCGCCCTCGTGAACGTACTTTCTGATGTCCAGATCCCAGATGACCATAAATGAATGAGGCTTCTGGAACCTTGTCACAGTCCATATGAGACTCTGTGGAAAAGCAGAGTAAAGTCCATCCGCCTCTCTTCACTTTGATGTCAGCATCCAAAGCTCAGTGTTGACCGTTGGTTAGTTGGAATAAAAAGAAACCTGGGAGCTCTGAGAACTCAGTCGTACTCTGCAGGCTCCCCCAAATATACCACATTTTCCTAAAGATGAAATGAAAGATTGGGTGATAAGTATAAACAAAGGAAAATAATGCTCGAAATATACATCCACATAGATGCAAAAGTCTACAGGTGTAAATTTCGACATCTGCACGTGTGTTAGGCCGTGATGACCAAGCAGATGGTACAGGATGCTTTTAGGATCATATCATTCTCCTAACCCCACCCACACCAACCATCATCTCCAACTACTTCACTGTATCTGGGGAAATAGTCCTGGGTTGCCCAAAAAAGTGTACAGACAAAAAAAAAGTGTACAGACAAAAAAAAAAAGTGATGCTGTCTTGTTCAATTTGCAAGCTTCATATAACACATGACATCAGTACACCGATAAACTTTATACTGCTGAATTTACCATGTGATGGTGCAGGTAAGCTACACCCCCCACCCCCTCTGCGTTTTTTACCAAGTTTATGCAGGCAAAGACTATTATTTGACAGTAGCTCATTATTGGAAACCCGGCTTCTATATGTAAGATGTCTTTATTGTAATAATGGAAGTAAAAAATATTCACCCATCCTCCTTGGCTCTTGACCCAGGGGGCGAAGGTCTCCATGTAGCATTCTGCATATCCTTGCATGCGCTGAGCTCCTGTGGCTGTCACTATCCGCCGTGATACCTCCATGGTGACAGCCATGCGTTGCAGCGTTGGACTAGCTGTTGGCAGCAGGGCTGGTGCCCCTGATACCTGACTGCCGCTGAAAGTGTCTAGAAGCTTGGCAAATGATACGTAGGAAAGACGTGCCAAGCTGGAGCGTAGGAAGGGGTCCGACTGGATCTGTAAAAAGATATGCAATTAACAATATATAGGTAGTGCCTTTACAGTTTTAGGTACATGAAAATGATTATGGTAGCTGGCAAAGCATAAATAAAGATCAACAAAACAAACTATGTCCAGAAAGCTAGACTCACATGTCCCATGTTCTTGTGTAAAGCATCACAGAGCACCTCAATTTGACTGCCGTTTACTGATGCTACTTCACAGAATGCGTGGGTCAAAAATCCCCTATATTCAAAATCTACTCTCATCCCAAAGGGCTGCCAATATTTGACAAATGGATAATGCACCTTTGCCATAGACCGTATATATATATATATATATATATATATATATATATACTGTACATATAACCTTTACACAGCTTATGATGAACCACAACCTACCTTAGTGTTGATAGAATCTCCCTCCAAAGACAGCACCTGAGAAAGCTGCTGCACCACTGATTCTTTCTCACACACTACTAAAAGAAAAGAGGCAACAACTTTACAACTTTAGATGAAAGTGGATCCTAACGCTCTTAGTTTGCGTCTATACTTTAGGCTGGTTTCAGAATAATAAAAAAGTCCACCCATTGGAGTCAGCCTGTGAGAAGATCAGATATAAACCAGGTAGTCCAGTTTATGTAATAGATTCTGCCCTATAGTAGTCATTTAGTTGAAAAACACTGGCTCCACGTCGTGCAGTGGCCATTTAGTTTGAAGCAGGGTCTGTGCGTGTGCATGCGTATGTGTGTGCATGCGTGTGTTTGTGTGTGAGCATGCGTCCCTGTGTGTGTGTGCTTGTGTGTGTGTGCGCGTATGTGTGTGTGTGCGTATGAATGTGTGTGCGTGTGTGAACGTGCGTGCGTGTGTATGTGGGTGCGTGTGTGTGCGTGCATGTGTGTGCATATGTGTGTGTGCGTGCGTGTGTGTGTGTGTGATTACCTGCTGGAGGCGGGGCTGTGGGACTCTGTTTCTTTATGCTGGTGGACCTCTGGGCAATCTTTTCCAGCTTCTCTGCGACTTCATTATAGAACTCAGGAGGGTGGTCTACATCAAAATGAACCACGACATTATTCTACATTTCACCACTCTTTACTGTAGTACATCTATAAGTATGCTGTGTGCATGTTCACATAATAACACAGGTTATAACCAGGTGCAATCAGTAACAATGTAGCTCTCAATAGAGAGTGAATGTTGAAGTTGACTCTTAGCCAGTCAACATTCACCCTACATTGATAGACAGATTGCTTTGGAGGCACAAATTATTAAAACGTGTAGATTCAAAGCAATGAAAAATCCCACATTTAAATGTTAATTTTAGGCTTAGCAGAAAATAAATGAACTAAAGCTGGTTTGAGTAGTTTATAGTGTAATGGAGGAGCTTACTGGGAGAGATGGTTGCCGGGGTAGGCTCTTGTTCTTTGTCGATTGGCAACTTGAAAGGCTTCAGAGGATGAGTTCCATGACCCTCTTTGTCCTTCTCTTTCTCTAACTTTAACCTGAAGAATCTGGAGATCTTTCTTTTAATCTTCTTTTGGTTCAGCTTCTTCTGCGGTTTCTTCTCGCTGTCATCTTCTTCTGATGTAGAGGAAGGAGATATGACATCCTCCTGTGGGAACAGGTTCTTCTGAGTGTGGTGATTCTGATGTGTGTTACGAATATTTCATCTACAGTTTTGACTATGACAGCATTTTAGGGCCATTGTAGGTTAAAAAACAACAATTACAGAGTCGGGGGAGGGGGGTAATATCGCAAGAAATTAGAGACTCGGAATACTTGAAGTGCATATCTCTAAATTGGTACAGAAAATGCTTGACTAAATATTTAAACATATTAAACATTTAAACATATTAAACAAATACAAACACATTTTGTGTTTGTATTTGTTTGTCAGAAATGTCCTCAGGGATTTACCACAATTTAGTGAAAATTTTGTATTTCTTATTTAATTTATAAGAGACAGAGGTAACATGTTTTATACTAATTGTGAATATAATCCATTTATTCTTATTTCCATATTTGTATTTTGTATATACCGCCTTATTTTGAATACCGGACATAGTCACACATGTATCCTCCACCTAACTTTGCCCCTAAAAGCTAAAGTCCCTGTCAACTCAATCTGGGCCGATTGAATATGTTTACCATACATGTCAGTAGGGGGAACTACAATTTTAGCATCGGCTGATTTGACCACGGAAATGTGAGTGACGGCAGACCTAACCGCAGTGTGATGAGGTTGATCCAACCTTGCAAAAGTGAAGCGATGTGGTTTTCTCCGAAACAAGTTTTTTCTCCGAAATTTCAGACTTTATTCTCAGAGAATATCTACCTTTTTTGTAGTAAATTTCCAAGTTTAATCTCGAAAATTCTGATTGTTTAACCCTTTCCTCCCGCTCTGTTATTATTTATCTGTAATGGCCCTAATATGCAGTCGTTTTTCGACTACTGTATTTACCAAATGGTAAAATAATCTCTTCCCAGAAAGACGGTCAGATTTAATATCATATACCGTAATTTCCGGACTATAAGCCGCTACTTTTTTCCCACACTTTGAACCTCGCGGTTTATACAATGACGCGGCTAATTTATGGATTTTTCCCGCTTTCACAAGCTTCATGTCGCCAAAAAACTGAGCACCGTCACATAATGTGACGTAAATCGAGCGCGCTCAAACTTCCCATCATTCTGATGGTTCCCATTCATTACGGTAATTAACTTTTTTACGAAATTTCTCGGTGTTTCATTCAGTGTACCAAATGAACCTCTAAAAACATTATGCCAACCTTCAATTGCATTATTAGTTCTTGGAATGTCTTCAGCAGTGGACATTATGAACAGCGGACATTATGAACAGTGGACATTTTAAACAGCGGACAATATGAATGGTCACGATTCTGATTACGGTCATGTTGTCACCCTCATCATGGCAAAGACACGGAGAAAGGCATATGATGCAGCTTTCAAGTTGAAGGCGTTTAAAAGCCTATTTATTTTTGTTCCAAGCCGTGTTTCGTTAAAGCCTGTGTAAAGTTCATTTGTTTCAATGTACCGGTAGGCACCTGCGGCTTATAGACATGTGCGGCTTATTTATATACAAAATACATATTTTTTAAAAATTCAGTGGGTGCGGCTTATATTCAGATGCGCTGAATAGTCCAGAAATTACGGTAGATATCGCTTGAGAAATATATCCTCAAACTATACATTAGATATACTATGTTAGATATTTAAGACAGAAAAGGTCATGAGGTATAAATACAATACTGAGAAATACATTTGAGTTACAATAGTACTAGTTTTAAATGTTGTATAGCGTAAAGTTTGCTACATCACACGTAAAGCCCACACAACACCATTTTACTCACAGTACATTACACTAGTTTGCTGTTTGCTCACCATGTTCATTTAATTATTTTTATTATTTGTTTTTTTTCTTGCTCACATACATATGAGGTCAATCTCTCAATTACAGTTATATGTTTAAAATAATCTTGATGAGAATGACAGGCAGTGACTGGCTCAGGAGGCAAACAATTAGAATCCTTCCACACTGGATCCCTTTAGGGCCGGGAAAGAGGAATGAAAAGCGTTCATGATCTGTGCAACTGTTTTCTATATACTAAGGCACTTTGTATAAGGTAAAGTAAATTCAAGTAAATTCGTGCAACAAACAAAATGTTTGGGTTTCACCAAAGCCATTAGTATACCAAGAAACCAAGGACATCATAGTGGTTGGCATTGACGTTATCATCATCCCCTAAACCCTATCCCTAGAGCGACTGCTGCTTATCTTAAGTCAACAAGCAACATGTGACTTGTTTTTATTGGGGTATAGTCTAATAAAAAGAACACTTGCTTACTTCTGATTGGTCTCTGATGGGTTTTGCCTTGCTGTCCTTGTCCAGTGAGCCTTTAGGGTCTTTGGCGGGACGGCGTATGGAGTTATTACGAGGCAGCTGCTTAATGAACTCCTTGAATCCAGTCTTCTTCTCATCTGCTGAGTTGACTTCTACAGCTTGAGAATCCCACCCATCCTTTGTTTTTGCTTGTGGCTTGGAGCTAGCATGAAGAGGGTCAAAGTATTGTGAACAACAGGAAGGCTATAGGATAATTATCCCATGACTCAACTTGATTTCAATTAGGGGAGCCTCAAAAACATCATATGATAATAAAAGATGGATCTCATTCAATTGAACAATTACTTACTGTATTAGCACACATTAACAATCATTAAAATTCATAGCGAAAAAAATATTCTCTTAAAAATATATGTTCACATTGGGGTGTATTCAAATTTCTAGCTCGACTGCAAGGAAATTGTATTATTTGTATTGTATTATTATTTTTACGTTTACAGCCAACAAACTTAACTCAGGGTCGACATACTCAAGAGTTGTTTGAACTAATTCTAATGCTTCTTCTGGAACCAAGAACTTTGACTTTACCATGACCCTTGAAGTTGTCACAGTTCTGCTCCTCCTCACCTCACCTGCCAGCCACTCCTACCTCGTCACCTCACCTTGGGCTCAGGCTTTAGCCAATTCTCAATCAAACACCTATTTAAACCTCCTCCTGACAGAACTTCTTTGCCAGATTGTACTTTGTGTCATGCAAGTCTCTCCAGCGTTTTTTCCTGCACAGATCTCCCGGTACTGACCCTGCCTGTCCCCGACCTGCCTGCTTCGCCCGTTTCCTGATCTCGCCTGCCTCGGACCTGTCTGCCTTGCCTGTTTCCTGACCCTCTCCCCGGTGTCAACTACCCTCCTGCTTTCTCCCAGTTGGTTGGTCTCCGCGATTATTATCATCCCTCCGTGGACCTGTGGGGTCAGCTCTAACCTGCTCTGGGCTGATGATAAACGTTGTTCCCAACAATCCTGGATATCTTGTCTGCTGCATTTGGGTCCTGCATCATCCCTTGACAGAAGTATTTAGTTTGATTGATGACAAAATATCCAAACATTGAGTCATAGTCACATTAATTGATATTACACCGTAAACAAGACTATTATGTCTAATGCACACGCCTGCTGCTCTCTGTGATTACCTATACCAGTGTTTCTCAAAGTGGGGGGCGCGCCCCCCAGGGGGGGCGCAGAGGCATGACAGGGGGGGGCGCGAGCGACCGGGAGAAATGTGTGTTTTTACGTGGGTTTTATGTGCTGAACGCACACCCATAAAAGCGCGCGGTCACGCCCCCTCGCTCTCGCTCTCGCTCTGGTTTCATTCAGCTCCCCGCGCTTGGCAAGGCGGTAGTAAAAGGCAAAAGCTGTCCGCTTTTTGTCAGTGAACAGAATGGAGGCATTTTTGACAGGTACTAAAAGGAAGGCCACCGATGCTTCGTGTGACGGTAATAAACCAAAAAACAAGTTGAGAAAATATGACGAGGCATATCTCGCTCTTGGCTTCACAGCGAATGTTGTGGGAGGTGAGGAGAGACCCCTGTGTGTTGTATGTCAGAAAACCCTCGCAGCTGATAGCATGAAACCCAGCAAACTGAGAAGACACATTGAGACATCACATCCCAGTCACGTCAAGAAGCCACTCGACTTCTTTAAGAGAAAACTCGAGGAATACCGTAAGCAGGAGACGCAAATGGTAAAAGCTGCATCAGTGAACAGCAAAGCACAACTGGCATCATACAAGGTCGCATATAGAATCGCCAAGTGTAAGAAACCACACACGATAGCTGAGGATCTCATCCTCCCCGCTGCTCTTGATATGGTTTCAACAATAATTGATGAGACAACCGCCGCAAAATTGAAGTGTATCCCCCTGTCCAATGACACCATTGCAAGACGTATATGTGACATTTCGAATGATCTGGAAGAACAACTCACGGAGTCACTGAAAAACAAACGTTTTGCAATACAAGTGGATGAGGCCACTGACAGCAATAAAGACTGTTTGCTTATTTGCTATGTTCGATTTGTAAATTCCCAGTCACTGATTGAAGATCTGCTGTTTTGCAAATATATCAAAAACAGAGCGACAGCTGATGAGCTCTTCAAAATGATTGACAGTTATCTGACAGAACATGGACTGAAATGGGAGAACTGTGTGGGATTTTGTTCTGACGGTGCGCAGGCCATGGCAGGGAAAAAGAGGGGGCTACAGGCGCTCATCAAGGGGGTCTCGCCAAACGCGCAATGGACGCACTGTGTCATTCACAGAGAGGCGCTAGCGTCAAGACAGCTTAGCCCTGAGCTGAATGAGGTTTTGACAGATGTTATAAACGTGGTGAATTTCATCAAAACCCGACCCCTGAAAGCGCGCCTGTTCTCTGCGCTGTGTGAGGAGATGGGAGCTGACCATTCTGCGGTGCTGTTTCACAGCGAGGCAAGGTGGCTCTCGCGAGGGAAGGTGTTGTCGCGAGTCTTCGAACTACGAGAGGAGATTCGGGTGTTCTTGGAGGAGGAGAGCATGAATGAAGCTGCAAGCAAGTTCAATGATGAACAATTTCTCATGAAACTGGCCTATCTCAGCGATGTCTTTGGAAAGCTGAATGAATTAAAGTTTAATTCATTCATTTTGACACTGCTTTTAAAAAGCAGTGTTTTTAAAACACTTGCAATGTTACAAGATGTCTTTATTTTTGAAAAAGCACAGTCTTTGAGTGTATTGGACTGTATTGTTATGTTGTTGCACAATTGCACAGTTGTAAAGTGGTTGCACAATTTGAAAGGTCACGATATTGGTGTTATTTCAATAAATTTAAACATGGCCCATTTCATGACTATTTTGTTGGGGCGAGGGGGGGCCTGAAATATTTTCGTCCGCCAAAGGGGGGCCTGACAGAAAAAGTTTGAGAAGCACTGACCTATACTATGTCTTAAAGCAGCCAAATTCGCCATATAGTAAGAAATGCACATGATAGAATAAGACAGAGGCCGATTTAATAAAATAACTAAATATTGCTGTGACTAAAGATCCTTTTTGACATCATTATCCTGTCTGAGGTAAAAGGAGATGAGTGTGTTGAGAACAGTGACACACAAAAACAAGCCAAAACATAAAACAGCGGAAACCCAGAGTGGTGAGTTACATTACCTGTACTTGCTGTGATCTTTGTAGACCCCTCCTATTGTGCCAGGCCTCTCTTTCAGGGGGATGGAAAGGGTCCGATGGAGGAAAGCTTGCAGGACTAGATGAGTCTCAGCCTTGATCTCTACCAGAGAGATAGAAGAAACGGAGGAGACGGAGGAACTGCGGCCAGCAGACTCTGACATCTCTAACACAAGGTGAAACAGAAAGGCAAGATTTAATTTTCTTTGTTCTGTTTTGTATTTGTGTTCTATATTAAAGATGTGTAGTTGGCACATTCCACCAGGTCCAGTCTTCCCCCATAACCCACATCACCTTTTCTGGCCAAGACATACCCCTGTCACAATCAGTCACCAACCTGGGTGTAATATTTAACCCTCATCTGACCTTTGACACTCACATCAAACATCTGTGCAAGTCCTTCTACCACCTCAGGAACATTGCAAAACTCCGTCCCACACTCTCCCTGTCAGATGCTGAACAACCCGTCCACGCCTTTGTCTCCTCAAGGTTGGACTACTGCAACGCTCTCCTCATCGGGACTTCAAGCGGGAGCCTTCAGAAGCTCCAACACATACAGAACAGCGCTGCTAGGATCCCGATGAGGGTGCGAAAATATAATCATATCACACCTATTCTCCACTCGCTCCACTGGCTTCCTGTCTCATTCAGGATCGACTACAAAATCTCCCTACTCACCCATTAGTGCATCCATGGAAATGCCCCTACCTACCTCAAGGAACTCTTCTCACCACAAACCTCCACACGCAACCTCCACTCCACAAACAAAAACTTGCTCCACCACCACAGGACCAAGCTCTGCACCATGGGGGATCAGGTGTTCAGCCGCTCCTCACCTGTGGAATTCCCTCCCAGACAACCTGAGGGCTCCACAGGCCACTGACTCCTTCAAGAAGGGCCTAAAAACCTTTCTTTTTTAAAAAGCCTTTTCTTTAATCTTGTGTTTTTATACGGGTGTCTTTTATGCCCTGTTTTCTGTTGTTGTTGACTTCTGCTCTGTAGCACCTTGAGATTGCTTTTAGCCATGAAAGGCGCTTTACAAATAAAATGTATTATTATTATTATTAGTCGAGATCATCTGTTAAGTTTGAGTCTCGCACACACACAGACTCAAGGTAACAAGGTGAAAAGAATACCAATGTTGCTGTCATGGCTGCCAATAATCTTTACAAACAGAGAAAATGTTTAATAGTTACTTGTATTTTATGAGGGTTTCCTGGAGCACTTTGTAGAGCACAGATAACTAGCATTTTAAAAGCACTTTTAGGTCAGGCATTCTAATTCTCACAAAAGGCATTAACAAATCGTATATTAAAAATACTAAACTGACAGAACAGTCAGGTTTTACATACCAAATTGGTTTTAGAATACTGAAATAAATGAAACCCACACGTACACTGTTTGGCATGTCATTTATGTCAGTAAGCCTTTGTTTATGGGGGAAAAAAATTGGAGAACTTGAAAATGTCATGAATTCATATATGGGGTTAATAGCACAATGACATGGAGCAGGCAAGCAGAGCTGACTGTGACAGAAATGGGCAGAAGATGGAGAGTCGCCATTGGTGACTATAACGACGGCGTTGGAAATTCATGCTGAGAAATTTAACAAAATAATCACAATTGGTTCATGCATAGTATATCAGTATAATATGGTCAGAGAGAGAGAGACGGAGAGAGACGGAGAGAGTGAGAGAGAGAGAGACAGAGAGAGAAAGGGGTGAGAGAGACAGAGACGGACAGACAGAGACAGACAGAGAAAGACAGAGAGAGAGATAGAGAAAGACAGAGAGAGACAGACACAGAGAGACAGACAGAGAGGGAGACAGAGAAAGGGAGACAGAGAGAGACAGAGAGGGAGAGACAGAGAGAGACAAAGAGAGACGGAGAGCGTGAGACAGAGAGAGAGAAAGAGACGGAGAGACAGACAGAGAAAGACAGAGAGAGGGGGGAGAGACAGAGACAGAAAGACAGACAGAGACAGACACACAGACAGAGAGAGAGAGAGAGACAGACAGAGAGAGACAGACAGACAGCGGGAGAGACAGAGACAGACTGACAGAGAAAGACAGAGAGAGACAGACACAGAGAGAGACAGACAGAGAGGGAGACAGAGAAAGGGAGACAGAGAGAGACAGAGAGGGAGAGACAGAGAGAGACAAAGAGAGACGGAGAGCGTGAGACAGAGAGAGACAGAGACGGAGAGACAGACAGAGAAAGACAGAGAGAGGGGGGAGAGACAGAGACAGAAAGACAGACAGGGACAGACACACAGACAGCCTTGATCTCTACCAGAGAGATAGAAGACACGGAGGAGACGGAGGAACTGCGGCCAGCAGACTCTGACATCTCTAACAGAGACAGAGGGAGAGAGAGACAGACAGAGAGAGAGAGACAAAGAGAGAGACAGAGAGAAAGACAGATAGAGACAGAGAGAGAGACAGAGAGAGACAGGGAGAGAGACGGAGAGAGAGACAGAGAGACGGAGAGAGAGACAGTGACAGAGAGAAAGTGAGACACAGAGAGAGAGACAGAGAGAAAGTGAGACACAGAGAGAGAGACA
>CALSCE010010635.1:15024255-15064419 GCA_943593645.1 Bovichtus variegatus | reverse complement strand
TGCCTTCTGCCTTCTGTTCTGCCTTCTGCCTTCTGTTCTGCCTTCTGTTCTGCCCTCTGCCTTCTGCTCTGCCCTCTGCCTTCTGCCTTCTGTTCTGCCTTCTGCCTTCTTGTCTGCCTTCTGCCCTCTGCCATCTGCCTTCCCTATTCCGATCCCTCTATCTATCCTCCTGTGCTGCCCATCCCCTCGTCACTCTCTCAGCCCCCAAAAATCACTGTTCATCTGGGGCCAATTGGGAGCCAGGCGGCAGGGTGAGGCACTTCCTCTGTGACAGGAAACACTAACAACAAACACCCAGAAACCCAACGCAGGGGGAGGGGGTTAATAAGAGAGGGAGAGATAAAGAGAAGCAGATGTTTAAATAGTTCTAAATAGAGCTCTAGAGGTCAGGAAAAGGTCAATACTAATTTCTATTGTGTTTGTTGATTTCTAAAATAAAACTCATTGTACTATATGACTTGCCAAATATGACTGATCCATTATTTTGTTTTTCAGTCAGTATGCTCTGTATGTTTATGTGTGGCTGTTTACTGATGGAGCCACTCACATCTCATTAATAAGGACTGTCTTTGGGATTCTTCCAAAACTTAGGCTTTAGGTTTCTGTACTCAGGTACCTGTTAATCTTAGAGGTTAACGTATGAGTCACAAAGGACACAATCTCCATGCCTTAAAGTTTAGGTTCACATTCTACATCACACATTTCAAAATCATTTTGATGCTACACTGACTTGTCTTAGGGAGATGGTGTCTCTGTCAGTCACATTCTGCGCCCCGAACGCCTCTTCTTGCACTGCGTCACTTTGGTGAGCTGTTACGATGCGGAATGCTATACGATACTACGCTGATTTTGGTGAAACTGGAACATACGTAATGGAGAAAAGGTTTTCCTGGTTTTCCCTCTGATGTCTTCTGACTGCTCTGCCTCTGCTCTCTGTGATTTCCGGAGTTTCCTCATGGACAGAAAGAAAGAAAAATATGCTACCCCATGTATCGAACCTAGTGGGTTGCCATTTTAATCCTCGAATGGACCAAGCAAGGCCCTTGAGCAAGGCACCTGACCCCCACACTACTCCTGTGGCTCTGTATAGTAATACTAGGATGGATGAGTTAAATGCAGAGTTCTATGTTTCACTGTGTGTGCTGTGCTGTGTACAAGTCTGACGATAAAAAGTTCATATGATACTGATCCTCCATTTCTGTGTGAAATTAAATGTTTATGCATTTATTTATATATATATATATTTATATACATTATATTTATTCTCTTTTATTTTTCACTTGTCTCCTCAGTTTACTTTTTGTTTTTGTTTTTACTTTTAATAAAAAACTTTAATTATGAAAAAAAGAAAAACTGTGAGAATGTGCAGCGGCATCGTCAGGATGGGAAAGGATGGGAAATGATGGTGCGCTCGAGGGCAGGGTGCTGATGGAGGGATAGTAACAGGCCCATGTTCAAAGAGTGCAGATAAAGAGAATTGCTCCTGATAACTGCTGGGCGGGGGGGTCTATAGGGGATAGTTGTTTATGAAGGAGGTCTCGTCCCACTTCTTATCTGCTATAGCATCCTTTACCAATCCCACCACATCATTAACTCCAGACTTTATCATCTGTGTCACCATAGCAATCGGAATATATTTGACCTTATATGGTCTGCTCTGGACCTGCAAGAAGATGTGGCTCTTTCCTGATTATTCTTGTCATGAACACTTTGTGGGTGTTTTTTCTTATTCATGTTGTTGACACGAAAAAACTCTTGAAAAAAAAACATGCTATAGAAATATATACATTTTCTCTAAATTTTTCTAGGTTTATTTCCTCTATACTGATGAACCAAAGCAGCCAATACAAAGGAAAGTCTGTGCCTTGAACCAGTCTAGTCTTCACTTTATGTAAAAAGTGTATAAAGTATAGAAACGACTGCCATTTTCCCATGAATTATATTCTTCTTTACAGCAGCAGAAATGTGTCCTCCTTCCAGTGATTTCTATTTATTTTAGGCCAGCAACATTTCATTCTATGCTTCTGTTAGTTGTAGTTATATTTGCAATGGGTGTAGGGTTCTGCTAACAGGAAATCCACAGTCACATAGGCAGGAAATGCTGCTGTTCAGACGAAGAAATAAACAAGGCTTGTAAGAGAAAGACATGCAGCCCCCGCTAACATCACTGTTGATTCAGAACTGCTCGCCAAACAGTATTTATCATTTACTGACGTACCTGATGTGCCGACACAGACGATGGGCCCTTCACAAATACATGTGATGAAGACAAAACTTTCAGAACCTACTGTATGTCCAAACACTCATTGGGGAATGATCATGCTTTGAACTCCTTTATCTATTTAAATTGAACAAATAGAACACCGTTTTGATGGTCTCCTTAAAATAATGGTTCATTGCTTTTATTGTAGCCCTTAGCCTAATGATGTTCAACATAGTCTGTGTTTATAGAAGCATTCATTCAAATGCACCCACTGCTGACAGAGAAATGTTTTCTTTTTTTCATTTTTCTTTTTATAACTTTTCAAGATGTGAGGCACTAGCGGAGCATATAACCGACGTAAATAGGACAAAGAAAATCAACAAAAGAACAGGATAAAAGTACCAACAACAACATCAATTGAGAGAATAATAACAATAATAATAATTAAAAAAATTAAAAGGAGAAGAAATTTAAAAAAAAAAAGGAGTACACTAAAAATGTTACAAATATATCAAAAAGTATAAAAGCTAACCTACACAATACACAGCTTTAAATACCCTCAGTCTCACAGCGTGGACATGTACAGTATTACAACAGCAGATGGACAGAGCACATGAAAGACAAAATAAAATAAGTAGGCTGACATATTAAATAAATGAGGCAAACACACATGTAATAAAATAAAATCCATCCATGTAAACATTCAAATTCATATTAATAAGTCACACACTGGTGTAAATTGGATTACATATTCCATTGTGTAAGGGTGAATTCTATGAGAAGCAAGGGGACGTTAAATAAGCAATCAAATTATTTTCATAAACATAGTACAACCAAAAGAAGAGAAATAAATCATTGAAATATATAAATAAGCAAATGCATGTTAATAATGCTGATAGTAAAGTAATACATAAAAAGATAAAAGGATGTACGCTGCTTATTTTTCTGTTGACTCCTCCCAACATATATTAATCCAATAGCAATTTGAATGTGTGGAATTACTTTACTTTTTATTAAGATGAGGTGCAGTATTTTCAAATCTTATGTTGGAACTTTTCACCCCCACTTTCTAAGTACTTCTCCCATTTGGTCCACAATAGGTGTCTCATTCCAAGATTTCCTCTGGTCTTATATGTTTACTGATCCATTACTTTTACTTGTTCCGTTCGTAAAAACCCTATATAGTATTTTACTGGTATACCAAAATCAGCATGATGGCAATTAAGTATCCATTAAACGCTTTTAGTTTCAAGTGCAGCTCTCAAATCTACCACTGACCTACTATGAGACAAAGAATGAACATTTTCCACGGTTGGTTTATAAAGCACAGGTTTTTTTCTGATCTGCTGTTATGTTCTGACCTTCCAGGCTTCTAGATACCCATTTGATCCATCAAAATCAGAATGCTGAAGCCTCATATGATCTTAAGTGGAACTTTACTGTGCATTTTAATTGCTTTAGGAAGGAGAGTTCTTTGTGGCCAGTATGGACAGTATGGACAGTTAGAGCCACCACAATCTGATTCATTCAGTCACTGTTGTCTTAAGATAGACAAATATGAAGCTATTTTTTTTATTTGTAACACATTTTAAAGTGTACTTTTTATTAAGTTAAAATCACTGTGGTCAAATGTACAGTTGGATACTTTTAAGAGGACATTACATGTGACAGGGAAACACAACACAGGCAACGCTGTGGGACAGGGACTAAACTGTCTATTGACTCTCCATCAGTTCTTTTAGGTTTACAGATTAGTATACTGTATACAGGTCAATCAGAGAAGATCTAATGTAAATGGACTGCATTTATATAGCACTTCTCCAATCTTTGCAATCACTCAAAGTGCTTTACAACACATGTCAGGATTCACCTGTATTCATAGAGTCAGAGGCAAAGGTGCCACCTGCACATGCTCACACACACACACCATCGGGAGCAAGGTGGGGTTCAGTATCTTGCCCAAGGACACTTTGACATGCTGACTGCAGAGGCTGGGGATTGAACCACTGACCCTCCGACTGGTGGATGACCTCCACCTCCACCTCCTGAGCCATGGACATTCCATTTGGTAAAGGGGAAGGTAAAACATTAATCAAAAAGAAAATCCAAACTTTGGCAGAAAAAGTGGGATGACGACAGTAAAGGCAGAACATAGCCTACAACAGACAGTTAAAGAGAACAGAGTGTTAAAGGGCCACTGTGGAGTATTTAGGGGGATCTTTTAGCAGAATATAATATTCATAAATATGTTTTCATTAGTGTATAATCACCTGAAAGTAAGAATTGTTGTGATTTCGTTCCCTCAGAATGAGCCCTGCATATCTACATAGGGAGTGGATCCTCTTCATGGAGTCCGCCATGTTTCTACAGTAGCTCAGAGCGGACAATCCAAACTCTGGCTCTAGAGAGGGCCTTTTCACGCTTTTATGTAGTTCTCCAACACGCTGGTAAAACTGTGCTAAC
Organism: Bovichtus variegatus; assembly: GCA_943593645.1. Taxonomy (NCBI): domain Eukaryota; kingdom Metazoa; phylum Chordata; class Actinopteri; order Perciformes; family Bovichtidae; genus Bovichtus; species Bovichtus variegatus. Next base: position 15,059,753 of record CALSCE010010635.1, on the reverse strand, counting down.
TCCAGCCGCTGCCTGAATTTTGTTGCTCCTAAAGTGGTGTTATGGTTAGGCCTTTGGGCGAGGTGAAGGATACAAGGATCATTTATTGTCATTGTACAACTAGGGATGTCACTATACCAGACATTTAGTAGTCGATACCAACACCAGTAAAATTCCCATTTTCTCCTTAGCAATTCTATACCACGGTAAAAAACTAAAAGAAAACAATAAAACCCATGTACTTCAACATACACTCCTTCATCACGATGTTGTTTTTTAATAGGAAGATAAGCAGGTCAAAATTCACTCTAATATCTATTTTAATTGCTGTATCAAGTTTCTTGCCCAAAAACTGTTTTACAAGACTACATTTGAACACATAATGATAACGTAATATTATAAAACAGATAGTTCTGGTACATGATTATGATTGGCTGAGCTACTTCCGCTTTTTTTTTTTCAATGACGTCAACGATCTGTGGTAAATTAACATGTAATTTAAGCTAGCGTGCATGTTTTTTTTTATGTGTAGCCAACCTCTTATTCCCACTTTTCTCTAGTTATAGTGTGCATAATAGTTGCCGATGGTAAATACGCATGGTTATAATAACTGCACCGTTTTTCTTTCTCCTAACGTTAGGTAACGTTATACTAGAGAGCCTGCACCTTTCCAGAGACAAATATCACTGTACCAGCAAAGAAGAGCGCTGACATGATTGAATATTACTTCAACAATTGCAGAATTAACGAGGATACCCAGATACATTTTAATAATCACCCCGATCTTTAATCGAGCTCCACTGCGTCTGTGTGTTGCTTGGCAACCATGCTATGTCACTGAAGAACTACATTGCTTGCCGAAAGCATGATTATTTGTTATTAATAAATTATTACATTTTTTGTTGTTGTATGTTTATTTTATTTAGTGCATCCCAAACACATTTTCTATCATCCATTGGACGACAGGACGCTGTGAGTCTCGAGGCCTGACAGTACTGTAGAAAAATAAGTACCATGACGTTTTCAGAATCTTGCCTTCAACTTGGTACCGAAGTATCGGTTCTCGTTACATCCCTATGTACAACACAGGGTTGTGCAATGAAATGCAGTTACAGACCAATTTTACTACATAAGATAAACAAAAAACAATGTTTGTGCTGTAATGTGGAGGATGAGTTCAGGAGTCCAACAGGTCCTGAAAGATACCACAGCGCTACCACCGTACGCACTTGGTGGCCCGTTACCGCAGTCTTGTAAAGGGAGGGTTGAGCAAAGGGGTATTCAGTTGGGTACAATTGGCAACTGCAACACTAGATGCCGCCAAATCCTACACACTGTCCCTTTAGAAAGTAGTTCTTTCCAAATTAAGATTTAATGACACAGGTTTAAATAAACACATTTTCTATTGGTAAAAAATCCACAATTATGTGCGCATTTTAATATAGCTGAAAATGCAGAAAACTTGATAATGCACTCTGTGAAATATAACGAAGAAAGTGTAAGTTTGTAACAAAGGGTGAGAGAGGCTGTACGAGAATGGGATTTGGAAGGGATACTAGGAACTAATAAGATGTGGAAAACTCAGAGAGGGGTAATAGATTTGTAAATAAATCCTGGATTGTATAATAGAATATCTTTTCTTTTTTTCTTCTTTCTTTTTCTTCTTACTGACTACCTGCTCTACATACTCCGCTACGGTAGGTGGCGGTTAGTATTGCAATCCGCCAAAAAACGTAAAGAATAAGAGGATGAGGAGGAAGCGGAAGCAGGACAAGAAGAAAGCCACGAAGAAGAAAAAGAAAAAGAAAAAGAAAAAGAAAAAGAAGTAGAAGTAGAAGTAGAAGTAATCTTCGTGCTTGGTAAACCAGCAGCTTTGGTAATGACCCTGTTAAAAAGCTGTTCTTTAGCCACGGCTCGTGTTTAGTCTTTTTGTAATGTAACGTTTTCTGAATACATTCATATGTATATATTTGGCAGCTAATGTTAGCATAATAGCATCAATGCTCCCAGCAACGTTAACACCATATGTTTTCCTTGAAACACTTCTAGATAAGCAAATGAAAGTACAATGACTCGCCATGGAAAGAACTGCACGGCCGGAGCTGTCTACACGTACCACGAGAAAAAGAAAGATACAGGTGAGAACCGTGTCAAATATGAACACTGACTTCCAACACAGTCATATTTGAGAGATTTGCTGAAGAGCATCACCAGTCTCACGAACACCATGGCAAGTACAAAGACACATCAGATTTATTAAGATGCAGTGAAAGCTCACTCTTTTCATGGATATTTTTCTTTAACTTGCATTTAGGAATTCCTTTCTTTTATTCTCTCTTCTTTTATTTTGATAGCGGTGTGTCTGTAGGACAGATTGGTGTTTGGATTCCACATGTTTCAGAGCAGCAACACTGACAGTAGTGTCGTATATTGTGTTTTGCAAAAACTCCAAGCTCCCTTCCTCAGAAAAAATACCTAACACAGTTCATCTCTGTGTGACTGAGTAGAACACAAACCAAGTCTGATTGCAAAAATATTTTAATGCTTGATTTGTTGGTTTGATCAAAATCACCAGAACCACAATGTTTCTATTATCAGTTTTTCTGTACAGAAAAACAAATCTCCGATTCATGTTAAGTTGTCTTGATAACACCCTAAATATCAGCTTGGCAGCCTTTTCATACACAAACTTAGATTTTGGAGTCAAATTAGTCCAGTAATTTCTGTTAGATAAATTAAAACAATGAGTAGTAAATGCAACTAGAAATGTATTTAACGTCACATATTCCACTAATTTATTTCACTGCAGATGAAACTCATTATTATATTGCAGGCAGAACAGAATATCCACATTTATTTACTAATTCTTTGACAGCAAGTGTAAAATCTTCCAATACAACATGTTAGCATGACGTGTGCCTCTTCTCCTGCTCAGCGGCGTCTGGTTACGGAACACAGAGCATTCGACTGGGCAAAGATGCGATCAAAGACTTTGACTGCTGCTGCCTGTCCCTGCAGCCCTGTCAGGACCCTGTGGTGACGTATGTTTCTTTCTCCAACATACACACAAACATACTGTGTAACCCTAACATATGACCCGTATATAAACAGTCTTTGTCTGGTTTCTGTTGCTGTCCTCAGTCCAGATGGTTTCCTGTATGAAAAACAGGCCATTCTTGAATACATTTTGCACCAGAAGACAGAAACTGCCAAAAAAATGAAGGTAAGCACCTCGCTGTGTATTCGGCTATAATAACATTCAAAATGATTGATCACAGAGAAAGTTTGTGGTGACAGTCATTCACTTTACTGGCACATAGCCCCTGACCATCACTGGGCAGCTTACGTCTTTATCCCATACACACTGAAACACCAAGTGTAAGATTTATACACTCTGGAGACCCTTTTGGAAAAGCTCAATTTGTTGGGTGAGAAAGACTAACTTCTATCAGTCACAGTTAACTTCCACCAGTGAGTCTGTATTGATGATGTGTTGATGGGTATATTGTTCATGTGCATGAAACACATGTTTAAGTTAAATGTGTTTTTGTGTTTATAGATGTAAAAAATGTTTTTTATCTTTGTGTTACTGCTTCTTCTTTCTGTAAAATATAGAATAATTAAAGGCAATTTCTCTATTCTTTAATAGAAGTATGAGTAATCCGCTGTGTTCACCTCTTATTCTTTAGGCGTATGAGAAGCAGAAGCAAGCGCAGAAGAGCAACAGCCAACTAGAGTCCAAGTCAGTGGAAAGAGAACGGGTGGAGCGGTTTAAAACCAGAGAGAACAGCATTGTGTCCAAACCCATCAACCCATTCACATCTGGTACGTTTCTGTGGCGTTTGACTCCAGTATACTGCAAGCCCTCTATCTCCCTGAACTGAACTGACTATGGCCCTGTTCAGACCTGGTATTACATGCCTCTTTTGCGATCCGATCACAAATGGATGGCTCTAATACTCTTTGTGTCCGGTGTGAAACACTTTTTTTTTTTTTTTTTCAAAGACAGATCTGACAAAGCAATAATTCAGGTTTTTTTACAAATTAATTAATTGCAATTAAGGAACAACACAATCCTTTATTTTGGGTTCATACCACAGTAGTAAATAAGATGAATCCAGCCGACTTATGACTTGCTAGAGACAGTGAACACCGCTCGTTGAAATTCCCTGAGCTGTGTGAGCCTGCGGATGATGTTATGAACCCAGACATGACGACGTTTGATTGCCCAATGTATCTGTTCCACAACATGTACAAAGCAGCAATAGTGGTTACTTGGCGATAGTTGATGAAACGTTATTGTTTCTACATGGAGGTAAGCCCTGTGGCATACAAATGATGCCGTGGTCAAACTTGCTCGAGTAATGCCAGGCAAAAATTAGCTTAGCATGTGAACGCGGCATTAGTACGTCAGTGCACACTTGGCATTAGAAAAGTTGGCAATCTGGCCGTGGCGGAAGTGCCAAGAAAGCAGGACAAATTTTTGTGCACAAGTTACATGTACCAGTGCATGCACACAGGAAAAAATATTTAGAGCCCTGACAACCATGTCGTCATCTTCAAGGATTTAATGTTGTTATCCAATAGAGGATTGCACAATTAAATAAAGTTGTTGTATTTGAAATGTTAAGACCATAGAAACTGTTTTCCCCATCAGGGCTGAACATAGGAAGTGAGAAGGGCAGGATGGACGGCAGCTCAGCTGAATCCTCCAGTGCTGGTTCAGCTGCCACTTCCAGCCAGAGCCTGCCTAGTTTTTGGGTTCCCTGTCTGACACCAGAGTCCAAGCCCACCCTACTCAAGAAACCGGTGAGTGTCTTCTTCTGCTATGTCAGATCGGGGCCGTGGTGAGACAAACATTGTTTTCTGCTGAGTCATGGCCAGCAAGTTACATGTCTTTCAATATTTTCAAAAGGAGATTGAATTCATCGAAAATACTGTAACCGATTGTCTTTGTCTCTTTCGCAACAGGTTGGTGTCATTAACTAATGCTTCAATGATGAACTGAGTATATTTATTCAGCATTGTAGCTCTTTCCGTAAATGTGCTATCATGTCTTTATGTAAGGAGTATTAATGTAAAGCTCACCTCTGTCTGAATGACATACAGGCAGCAATGTTCCGTATTCCCTGTCTGTAAAGGGCTTTTGTCCGTTCTTCCATCTGTCCAAAACTTTGAGTCAAACCAAGATATCGCCATTATTACTTTTCTATTCTAGATTATCTGTATAAAAAAAAAAGCCCTCTCTTAGCAGCATTAAGCAGAACCTGCTTTTTGTTATTTATACAAACATGAAAGGAAGACTTCTCACCACAAGATTTCATTTCATTTTGATTTTATTTAATATTTGTAGCACAAAAAATGCGTAACCCTAACCCTTGTAGCAGGAAAAGCAGCAGAACAGTGAAGAAAATGAGCAAATGCAGCCTTTAGTGGCTTTAAAATTGTGTCACGCACTGTGTGTGTGGTGGTAGCTTTATATGTCATGATATTCTCTGTCTGTTTATTTTGTGTATCTGTCTGTTTAATGTTGACACCATTTAAAGGCAGAAGACAGGTTGACCCTGGATCCAAAGATTGAAATCTGTCCTCGGCTGTCGCTGAACCATCTGAGCTTTTTTCTGCCAGACTAAAGTAATATTATATGAACTGCAATGTGCAGATGACACTTTTTTAAATCACTCTTCTTTTCTCTCCTTCTCTAATGTCTGTCAGAGTAAGGCTGTGTTATGTCCCATGTCAGGACGGCCCATTAAGATGAATGAACTTATCACAGTGCGCTTCACTCCACTGGACTCCAGCCTGGATCGAGTGGCCCTGCTCACCCGTCAGGTCAGTTTATCTTAGTACCATTACTCAAAAGTGGTCAGTGGTCCATTATCAATTTATCTTGATCATTTGGGTAAATTAATGAACAACTTATTCTGCACAATGTCCAAAAAGGTTCTTGTTTGACCAATAAACCCAATTTGTTCAGGATACGCTGATGGAACACAGCAGCATTATTTGAAAGCATGCAATGACATCATGTCTGTTCTCTACACTACTGGTAGTATGTTATAATCCTGTCTCGTCTCTTTAGGACAGGTATGTATGTGCAGTAACCAGAGACGTCCTAGGCAACAGTGTTCCCTGTGCTGTTCTGCGACCCTCGTGAGTGTCCATGTGTCTACCTGCTCTCTGACCTCCAGATGCTGAGTGTTCTTGAGGGGATAACTGACACTCTCTGTCCTGTGTCCAGGGGTACTGTGGTGACTCAGGAGTGTGTGGACAAATTGATCAAGAAGGATATGATGGACCCTTTGAATGGAGATAAACTGTCCGACAGAGACATCATACCACTGCAGAGGGTATGTGTGTACTTATGTAGCGGTGGGGTAGAATCAAGATTCTCCATAATTTTTGTACCGTTCCATGAATTCCAAAAATCCTTTGTTGTACATTAGATTTAATAATCTGTGGGGGTGAGGAGACTGACATGATTCATAAATCTCACCTGCTGAGTTATTGTCCACACAAATATGAACTTGCTGCTGACCTACAGATCAGAGGAAAGGCACCACATTGCAGACCAAACTTTTTACATGTCAAAATAATTGGAGGCTACAGTAGCCTAGAACCAGAAATGCTACAACATACACTCATGATCTTAAAGTAACCTTCTATTATCACTCATTTCTTTATTTTAATATATTTTTTTAATTCTCTCATTATTATGACTTAATTCTCAAACTCTTGATTATTATTTTGTTTCTGCCTCAAAATGTTGCCAGGTGAGACTCATGGGTAATGGCTCACTCTCTGAAACCCCTTTTACAGTAGCAAGCTTTCAGGAGTGCTCAGTTCTGTCTCTTACTGCTCTATGCTCCAAACTCTCCAAACTGTACTCTGATGTGTTAAAGTGTTAAAGTGATGCTGAAGGTCTGTCGTGGGTTCTGACAGGGTGGAACCGGCTTTGCTGCCTCGGGGGTTGACCTCCGTGCCAAAGAGGCTCGTCCAGTGATGCAAGTTTGAGAGTGACGACTGCACAGTACAAGGATTCCGTGTGCATCCTTATTGCAGCTTACTGAGTGTTAAAGGGTGATACATCTTTGTGACAGACTCCTTCTCCCAGTGTGTCAACAACTTTAACCTATTTTGTTGGCCATTGTTGTTTGCAGGCTTATTTTTCTTGTTCTTGTAGGTAAAGTAATGACTTTATTTTAAAAAATAAATAAATTAAAAGTGGATTTTGCCTTTACTGACTGTCTATATAAGACAGCATTATTCAATTCATTCTACAGAACTGACCATTGGCAGAAGACTTCGTCTTTCATGGACTTTTCTTCACTATTCAACCTGTCCCCTCTTTCAGGACCAACACTGCATTCATTATAAGACTCTACATGAGAGTAGAATGAAATGTCTTTCGATCATTTATTAATGAAGTCAATTTCAGAACCATAGTTTCACAGGATTTCCAGCTCTTGATTATAAACCCTTCAAACTTTACATCCTGATGACGAGATAAATGTGAGCCATTTAATTAGTTAGTTTTATGTGTCGTATGTGATGGTCAGGGCCATACCAGTGATTACTTCATGTTTCAGTTCCCATTAAAGTGAATATTAGTCATCGTTTGTCTGTCTTGTATATTTTAGACTTCTAAATCATTCTCCACCTTTGACTGCATTTGACACAATGATATTACTTTATTTTGACAGAAGTTAAGTAGAAAGATGTCAGCTGTTAAGGATCACTTCAAGAAAGTTCAAGTTGTTTTCATTTAACCTCAAACATATGTAAACCAGTGGCTGGTTGTTTTTATTGTATGTAGTTTCAGAGATAAAACTAAAGAATCCATATGCAGCGTCAGACAAGTTCATTCGGTCCATCTCTGAACATGTAGCTCGTCCTCTCGGCAGGTTTACAGCAGTTCACTGCAAGAGGGGTTGTCATTTATTAAAAGCTAGATAAACAAAACACCACAAGAACATTATTCTTCCTGTGCTGTGGTGCATTTTTCACAGCTCATCATGCTCGTCCACCCTCATGCCTCCATAGTCGGTGATGGTGCTTGTCATGATGTAGTCCCTCTTGTCAAGCAGCTCAGAAAGTGTCAGCTGGCCATCCTAACGAGCAGAGGATAGGGAAGGATAGAAATATGAAAATAAATGCACGTTTTTTTTTTTATTCTACATGTCATGGAAGGATGACAAAAGCTCTGCGAGGCTAGAGAGCAAAATGTAAATATATGGCTGGACCGCGTATAGTCTATATGCTCCTGAGGACTGTCCACGCCTCGCTGTAGAAGCCTCCTGAGGACCACATTGAGTACTGTTCTATTGATGTTGAAAGGGCAACGGCCAAAGGTGTAACTTCATCATCTGCTCAGGGACAGGCTGTCGAGTTGACAGCTTTGCTGCGGTCCAACCAAAAACGTCAGTTTGCTAAATAACTACAGATGAGAAGTCTAAACGCTGAAGAACAGGAAACAGTCAAGCACAAAGTTCTTAGGAAGCAGTTGGGCTAGAGCAGCAGAAGACCACGGGGTGCCACTCCTCTCAGCAACATTTGGCTGGACTGACAAGTCTCGAGACAGTTTAGGGTGAACAACATGAAAGCATGGATCCATCCTGCCTTGTATCAATGAATAAAGTGAAAACGGAAGGCAAGGATAACAGTTTAACTCCTCAGTGTTTTCTTTCCATTGGTGAAGCGGCAACTTTTATCAGCTATATTTAAACATTAATGACACGCATTCATTTCCCTGTGTTCTTGTTATTTTGTCCACTCATATACAGCCTATACTGCTGTATTTGCAGTATAGTAAAATACACCACCACAAACCTGTCTAAGAAATTACCACATAGTTCGATCAGCCCTCTGACAGCCCCAACAAAACATTCACAAAGTATTGCATTACATTCACTGTTATTGTGTCTACCTATCATTTTCAAACTTGCATTATTAAACATACAATATGTAAAATCCAATATCAAGGTGAAAACGGACAAAATCACAGAGCGCAGCTCTGGCAACATGTTGCACACAACTGGAGCGCTTCAAGTAGAACAGAATACTACAAATATTTTTGAAACATCTTTCAGATTTTTATTTTCATTTCTTAACTCTATTTAAAGCGAGAGAAATTGTGAAATTACTACTATGTTTCACCAAGTTTACCCTTAGTGTAAAATCCTTAGCTTTATTAACTGTACATTCAAAGTACATTAGACTGACATGGTGTGCAGATAATGAAGGTCTGAGCTTTACATTTTCACTCTGCAGCTCATGTGACACTTCACAGGTGACCCTTTTGTTCTCTGGCACATGACTTGGGAAGCTGTGTTTCAAATTGGTTTGTAGCTTGTAACTCGCGTTAGCCTGAGGTCAAAGACTAAGTACGACAGGTACTGTAGAGACAATGGCAGTAAACAGCCTCAATGATATGATCTCATCGTGAAGAAAACAGTTACCGAAACACTGCTGAATCTGCCCATTTAGTTTCTGAAACATACCTCTGTCAACCTTTTAGTCCTTTCTTATTCACATGTTTTTACTTATATTTTTGATTTATTTATCATAATCTTCCTTTTTTATTTACTTTCTTTACTGAATTTTAACTAGTTTGTCTGTTGCATTTAAATGTACAGGCTTCATTTTACAACACCATTGTGGTTGTTAATAGTTGTTTGTGTTGTTAATAAAATTGTATAAAAAAATGTGACAAGTAGTGTTGAAGGTTAAATTAAAAATAATCTGACTCATCCTGAAGAGTACTACTCACTCTTTGAAAACAGTTGTATAATGTCGAACTTACTGAAACCTGCTTTGGGAAACTTTGGGCATTTCATGAAAAATAAGCCTAAATTACTAAAGTAACTTCATAATAATAATAATTAGGAAACATTGCACTACATTTTTTGAACTCTAATTTTAGGAAGCATGAACACCAAGGACATGTATGACATTATAGCAGTCTATAAACATGAGCTTTGAAGATGTTTTACGATCCTTATTTAGGGGGCAGAATGGACATGCCCGCTCTGCAGCCTCAGTTGAATCAGGTTAACTTGGCCAACGTGGCCAACCTACTATGAAATAAGAAGCAATATTTGTAAACTGTGAAGCGGAAGAGTACACCACTTCCTAAAAGGGTGACTGAAGATCTGATTGGAGCAGAGAAGTGCTGAGAGGCGTGGACACGCCTAAGTGCCAACAAGGGGCCAATAGGACCTTGCCCCAGCCAACCAATGGGAGAAGACTATACCCAAAAGGCGGCGGGTATAAAATATGTTGTAAACAAGAGATCGTGGCCATTCTGTGGATCTGTGAGACAGAGTAACTACTTAAATGTGGTCTGTGGAACAGTGAAATAGGTCCTCAGCTGAGTACTTTTGTAATGCATACCATATCATCATGGAATAAATACAGTTAATATGAAGAAAAGTTTTCTGGAATTGATTTCTTCTCGTCTCTATTTCTATTTATTTCTCTATTTACAATGTTAAACCGACAATGTTACAATGCAGTTGATGTTGTACTGTAGTGGTGCAAATTCCCTTTTGAAATTTGAAAGTAGTCGAATTACCAACAATCCACTGACATAGAGTGAACTTGGGGCTTTTGGGGCCCCTGGAGGAAGCCAGAGGAAGGAGCCTGCTTTGCCCATCTGATAATCCAGCATTGCTGAGCACCTTCTAACAACGGCTGCAGGACCTTTACAAAAGGCTTCAGCAAAGAGAGAAATTGTGGTACTGACATGCATTGCTTTTTTTAACATTAACAAATTTGGTGTTAAAGTGAGACAAGTGTGGGATACGAGGAATGCTGCTCATGCACAAGAATTTGTCAGTCCTTACTTGCTATAAATCATTGGTTAAATCAGTAAATTATTGTATGAATGTCAGGTCAAAAAATACCCAAAGACAATATTTGTACTCTCATGAATATGTTGATGTTGCACAGTTTTTGTAAAAATATATATTTTTAAAAGGATCAGTGATTCACTCTGGCAGGGTCAGTTCAGGAAAAGTCATCATATTTAACGCTGAAAATATTTAAGAGGTTTTCTCTACTGTTAAACTCACAAACAGGTAATGTTTGACGTGTAAGACGTAAATGGGATTTAATGCAGTTGAACTTTCTTCAACTCAACCGCAACAAATCAGAAATACTCATTATCGGCCCAAATTCCCTCCACCCAGTCCTTCTCACTCACCATCGACAGCTCCAACGTCAGCTCCCCACCCACTCGTTCCTACCCCATGCCAACCACATCACCAAAACTGCTTTATTCCACCTCAGGAACATTTCCTGCCTCCGACCCTCTTCATCCGTGCCCTCATCACCTCCGCCCGCCACCGAGACCACATCACCCTGTTCTTCCTCAACCTCCCTGTTAAATACAGGATTGACTTCAAAATACTACTCACCACCTACACAGCCTTAAACAACCTGGCCCCTCCCTACCGCTCTGAACTCCTCCCCCACTACATCCCTACCCGTTACCTCAGGTCCGGAGATGCTAACACCCTAAAGATTAGACAGTCAAACACCATCTTTCAAACAAGCCCTTAAAGCCCACCTCTTTAAGATTGCTTTCCTTTGCTGAACTCCTCCCCCCATCTCATGACTCCGTTAGTTTCAACTGCTCTCTGTTCTGGTTGTGTTTTTTTCCTTTTTTGTTTGCATCTTGTGTGTACGATTTTGTATATACGGTCTGTTTTATACTTGTATGGAATGTTTCAAAGTGTTAAAGTGTCTTTGTGTATCTAGAAAAGCGCTATATAAATTAAAAGGTATTGTTATTATTATTATGCATGCAAAATTACAAATAATCAAGCTGATTTTCAAAGCAATAAACTCACTACATGAGATTTGTAAATAAAAAAAATCTAATTTTACAAACTAAATGTAGTCATATAAGACAATACAATAATGTTTTATTGTCGGCAGGAGCTAGTCAGGGTCAGAAACCTGCCAGAAACATTCATCATAATTACAATCATATAATATGGTAACGTAACTGAAGTTTCAAGTTCAAGGTTGGCACAAAATAAATAACTCCGTTGTAGAAAAAACAAGACTTTAATAGTAAAATGCCAAAAAGTCACCAACTCACCTTTTTTACCCCTCTTCCAATTGTGCATTTCATACACTTTTTGACAGAAAATGTTCGCAAATGTTCACATGCAACCACGTCTATCTCAGATAAAAACTCTGTATCCCCAATGTTTGCTGCCCTTTATTATTTAAGAACAATTGTATCCCCATGTGTTGAGACCACTTTCGAACCTCGGCCTAGCATTGCTGCAGTTGGATGCTAGTACATGTTGGACGTTACCCACAGCTTACAGTTACACTGGACAACAAGAATATGTTATCTATGAGGATATGCATCTCGGTTTGAAACAAATAAATCACATGAATATGTAAATAAAGCAAAGAGAGAACTATGTGTAGGTATCAGTATCATCTGTATTCACATACACAGTATGTAAGTGCATGCTGAATGGGTTAGTATGTCTTTGTGTATGTGCATGTGTGAACATTGTCACATGAATATACCTTTGTAACAGAGTCAGAACCTTACTTTACTAAGTCCCACCCCCACCCCAAAATCCAAGTAACCAAATTCTCCATAGTAATGAAATATGAACCCAAATGAGCTTCTGATAGGTCATCAAAGTTCATCGTGTCGCTTCGTTAAGTCTTCCCCGTAATTGGTCGCCTGGCTGCCCACAAACATGTTCCAGTTGGCTAGAATCTCCTTCTTGGTTATTTTCTTGTCCTGTTGTTTGATCAGCAGATTCCATCCAACATTGGTTGATTGGTTTAAGATTGAAAGGAAGAGAGGGAGGGATACATGAGGTGGTGACAACAGGAGTAAGAGAAAGCAAGACACAGACAGAAGCTTGTTAATAATTAACCCCCAATTACCAAATGATTTGCACCATGTTAACTAATATTCTTGACAGCACAGACAAGTGGTGTCAGTCTGGCTGTCTTCAGACTCTGCATGTTGTACCTGTCCTACTTTTATTATTTATGACATTAATTACATTACAGTGGTATGTGTAATATACAGTACATGTACAGTATATTATTGCACACATGCTGTAGTATGTGCAGTGTTTGTTCTACTCATATTAGAGCTGGTAGAAAGGTCCTGGTTCTAGTCCAGTCTCTATTCATAGTTTTTATTTTATTGCAGTTATTGTTTATGTACCTTATGCACCTAATAAACTGGTAACTTAGTGTAGACTTACATTGATGCTTACTATTAAAAGGATGACTAATTTCATACTTTAAAGGATAGGGCTGGTGTTGTTTTATGTTTTTCTTAACGTCAACAAATCCTATGAAAAGACCAAAGCCAACAAAGTTGTTAGTGTGTCTCTTAATACTTTCTGAATTTCCTCACTGTCTGCGGCTCTCTGTCCCACGCCCACTGGTTCCTCCTGAATACAGACACTTTATCTTTGGCACAAAAATATATAGTTTAATTTAAAAAAAGGCTCAGTAAATTCTTGAAACAGCAAGTCACTGCAGTTTTTAATCAAACTTCAGTCAAACAGGAAATAATAGCCCATTTGTTGGGGACTATTTTCAGTGGTGGATTGGTGCATGGTATTGCAGTTGCAATGGGTGATTGTTTTGAAAAGTAACTTGGTGCATTTAAAGACTCCTTAATATTAAACGTTTCAAACTCAGCTGCAAACCTTTTATCTCTTGTTTTCCATGTCACTTAGTTATATTTTTTTCCCACGACACATACCTTTCATATGTTTTTCAGCTGGCAACTGTATTAGATGTTGGGGCATCTTTGAACGCACCAGGAGAGGAGAGTTTTCACAATACTCATAGCTTACAAATGCATTACACTTACTGGTACATTCTTAATAAAGATAGTTGACTAAATGTACTGGCTGTTTCAGTTCTCTGCTATGGCTTTTAGTGTTTGCCTGGAGTAAAAATCAACCTAAAACGTTTTGGTATTGGAAGTGTGGTTCAGCGTCTACTGTGTTTCAAAGGCACCATATAGTCGAGTATAGTGTGATTAAGCATGGCAGGTCTACCTTGTCGGTGTCTGTCTCATGGATCAAGTGTTTGGCTTCATTGTCAGCATGGTCAACCTCCCCCGGCAAAACCCACTGGGCCACCTCACCGTTATCCAGGTAGCCATCCTGTACAACACACAACAGCTTTACTGAGGAACTAACTGTAAGAACAAGCACAGTGGTGGCACGCAGACATCTGAAAAATAAATGCAATCAACAAGCAGGAAAGCTAAGCAAGAACTAATTGAACAATGAAACGTGCCATTGTCCACAGGAAAGAAAGTACAGATCATCATTTTGTCTGTTATAGCACGGAATACAACAGCATAAACAGTGTATTGCTAATTCTGCTGTTTTTCTGTGGAGGCTACACACAGACATGCTCTAGCTCTGCGAGGCGTGGTGTCACCAGCTGCTTCTTCTCACCTGGCAGCGATGAGCTTTACCAGTAACACACATGCAAGAGCCACAGTACAAGAGCAGAAAAGAAAAGCTGATACACAGTATTAGAACTGAACTTCAGTTTGTTTCAGAGCTCTAACTTTTTCTCACTCCAACATTCTTCCTCGGTTCTGACAGAGAAAGAATGTTGGATTCTGGTTAAATTTGTATTTGTGGGATTAAACAATTTCACACCAAGATCAGTTTACTAGTGCTTAGCAGGGACGGAAGTAAGGAATTACATTAACTCTTGTGACCCTGTGGAGAACCTAAGGTGGCCTTCATGTACCAGAAACACATGAAAGTCCCTCTCTAGAGCCAGAGTTTGGTTTGTCCTGGGCTTTTCTAGAAACATGGTGGTGCAACAGCATCTGCTGTCTATCTGAGAAGGGCAGATTCTAAAGGATTCTAACAACTCTTAGTTTCAAGTGATAATACACTAATGAAAACATAGCTTTATATGATGAAAATTAATATATATTCAATTTATACTGATAAATCTCCCTTAATCCTACACACTGCTCCTTTAAGTATTTATTAGCTCCACAGAGAGAGAGAACATTCTAAATGCTAATATGCTCATGGTACATCATTTGCATTAATTTGCTAAGGAACTTCCATCTTCAGTGAAGTGTGCACAGCTTTTCTGATGTTTGTGCCAATCCCTGTCATTGCTGCATTTGTGGAAAGTAACTGATTACAATACTTAAGTATTGTACAATTTTAAAGTATTTGTACTTTATTTGAGTATTTTCATTTTATGTTACTGTATACTTCTTTGCCACTAAATGTGTATATTTCATTACAGTTATCAACTGGAGTTACTACTTACTTTTTTAGATGAAGATTTTACAAACAAAACATCAAATAAAGCTGTAATATTAAAAAGCTGCTTGTGCGTTTATTTGTCAGTTGTAATATTCATTATAACACGCTGAAAGGAATCATAATGTCCAACGAGTACTTTTTACCTTTGAGTACATTTTGTTGAAAATGCTTCTGTACTTTTAATTCAGTCAAATCTTGAATGTAAGACTTTTACTTGTAACAGAGTATTTTTACATAGTCATAATGCTACTTTTACTGAAGAGAAAAATACAAGTACAAGCTGTGACTGCAGTTGTAGCTTTTACCTTGTTGGCATCTCTGAACTCTGAGAAATGTTTCTTCTCTGTTTGGACCCAGTCCGGCTCACTCTCCCCATTCTCTGGTGAGTACATGTCCCCTGTGGAGCAGCAGCAGCACACACATGAGGACAGGTCGCCTCCAGGTAAGGAGTGGAGGTAGTCGGTCTGAGTGAGTCACTTACCGATGTATTCATTTAAGTTGATCTTCCCATCACCGTTCTTATCAATGTCTTCCACTGTTTCCTAAAAGAGAAAATTATTACGTTTTCATAGTGCTCCAATCCTGTTAGTTAATGTATTGATCAAGTATTTTATTTTATAGGTTTCTGAACATTAAGAGCTTTGTGCGAGTAGAAGGGCTATCAAATATAACTTGCCTGTACTATTTCACTGTTGTACAAACTGTATCATAGCTCTCAGGCTAGAAGCAGAAAAGTACAATATTATGTGTATATATGTGTGTAATATTTAGTGGTAGACCGATTAATTGGTCAACCGATTAATTAATAAGTTTGAGATTATGGGCATGGGTAAGGCCTGCCCTCACAAGGTAGATTATTTATTTATTATATTATTTCATTGAGCTAACACCAGGGAAGGCCACTACACAACACACTTTATGTAAATGAACACATTTTCATTATCTCTCAGAAACAAAGACATTCTGCTATCTGCTGATAAATGCTGTTGTTGAGTGCACTAGAACTCTATTTTTCATTCATAAGTTTATTTTTTTTTTTACAAAATTTAGTGTTTTGATTACCTGTGGATATTTATTCAGTTGATACATTTTTTTAAATTTAAAATAAGTGCACCGCA
Organism: Bovichtus variegatus; assembly: GCA_943593645.1. Classification (NCBI taxonomy): domain Eukaryota; kingdom Metazoa; phylum Chordata; class Actinopteri; order Perciformes; family Bovichtidae; genus Bovichtus; species Bovichtus variegatus. The sequence goes on along the minus strand of CALSCE010010635.1, from coordinate 15,043,342 downwards.
AACACACTGCACAATCAGAGACAATAACAGTTTTAAATAAATGTTCATTTAAGTTTAGCAATTGTGTGTCTCATTTCTTCGCTCTGCTCTCTAGATATTGGCATCGGCCATTGAAAACCAATATCCCTCAACCACTAGTAATATTCACTGTAATCACATGTACTGTGTATGACTGGTTTGATTTTAACTCAAAAGAAGAGCCAAAGTACTGAGCCACCCCAGGGGTTATAGGGTAGGAAATAAATATTGATGTTGGAAGTTGAAATCCATGCAAACAGATAAATAGTGGTTGCAAAGGTGTATTTATGCTTGTAAAGCATGAAACATATCTCACCACTGGCATTGCCATCCATGGAGCCACATCACTAGCATGGTAAAACAAATGAAAGTTCCTGGTGGTTAGAGTGTAGATTCTACCTGCACTACCACGTCTCTCATGTAACCATACTCCTCCGGGTGAAGGAAGGCAGTGAACTCCTCACGTGTGGCAATACCGTCACCGTCTCGATCGGCTGTCTTGAAGCGCCTTTCGTCCCGGGTGAGCATGGACTTATAGGTGGCCTTGTCTTCAACGTCATCAAACTCCTCATCTGAAAAGATGGCTTACAGTTCAGCAATACAGGCATTCTGTGGTTCCATATACTGTAGACAGTATACTTCAATTCCCTGAAATATTTCTGTTGAATTGTTTTGCTGATTTTTTTTTTCCAGCTGAGCCTGAAAGTTCATTCTTGACCTTGGGATAAGCATGTGTGACTAAATAATCTCACCTCAAGACACGCTGCCCAGGTCTCATTGCTAATGAAGACAGTGAAAGCAGTGAAAAGTCGAAAGGTCCAGAAAAGCAATTAGGTGGACCTTTGAGTTGTACAGAAGACTATTAGAGCCAGGCAACATGTGAAACGCGTAGTTTGCTTTATTGTCAACATTTTGACTTGATAATGCAAATAAATCTTCCTTTGACTTGTGTTTTCATGTGACTGACACTAATACTGAAAGTTTGACTTTATTCTCTACATTTCAACTTCCTTCTGAACATTCCAACTTGATTCTCGAAAAGCAAAATTAGAAAAATTCTTCTTCCTCTAATTTTTTCCTGCTATGCCGGCCATAGAGTTGAGATTATTTTGGCAAATATTTTTTATCAAGTGCCCGTCACTGTGAATATATTTGTTCGTCTATACTGCACTGACTGCCCACCCTGACCAGGATAAGTGGTTTACAGAAGGTAAAGATGGATATACTGTATATTTGTATATAGTAGGGGAAATGGTAGAAAGTTATTTTTGTCATTTGTCAGCTATGGCTGGTGTTGCTGATTACCTTGGATATTCTGCATATAAGAACACTAGTTGAGAAGAGCTGGGTTCATGTAATCTGTTTAATAATGGGAGTAGAATTAAAAATGTGGACTAATAGGGGATTCTTGTGTTTCCTTAGGTAGTTCCAAATGGAGACCGCCAAGCTTCTTCATTTGTTGTCTTAGCTGACACGATGGCAGCACTAAAATCAGTTTCCAGGGCACAAACAATGAGGTAGAAGACAAAAGGAGGTAGTAAAGGAAGAAATAAGTGAGAATGGAGGTACATCTTTCACACACAGAATTACCCAGGTAGAAGCCGTAGGTGGTGTTTTTGTACTCCTCCCAGCCTATCTTTCCGTCTTGGTTCTTGTCGTAGTCCTTCCAGTGTTTGTTCACATTCTCCTCGATGTACCTCCTCTGCCGGTGTTTGATCCAATAGTGCAGCTCTGTATGGCTGATGTAGCCATCTTTGTCAGTATCAATGCGGTCCGCAATCTTCCTGTAGGGAGAGATAAGAGGGAGAGTTATGGATGAGGTTGACTAAAATCATCTGCTTCTTTCATTCTTTTGGGTAAATAGAACCCCAAATTCTGATATTCACTCACCCCGATAATAATCTCTGCAGTACAGAATAAAAACAATACAAAAACTTGAAGCCAGAAGCAAAAAATGCACTTCAGGAATGCTCTACAGTTTGTTTTTGTCTTCATTAAATGAAGCTTGAACCTTATGAGTGTAGCTGAGACAGTTTGTGGCAGCAGTGGACAGTTCAGAAAGAGTATCCTGAAGATGGGAAAACCTACGCTAATTTGTCTTTGCTCTCCTCAGGCGTCAGCTGGTCAAAAGTCTTGGCCTCTTCCTTGCCGAGGAAGGCCTCATGGTCGTACTGGAAGCCGTGAGCATCATCGTGAGCATGGTCACTCAGATCAGCGTGGTGATGGATGCGCTTCTCCTGAGCGGGGACAGCAAAGGCAGCAGCAGCCAGGACGCAGAGGGATGCTAGTGACTTGAGCAGCATCATAATTGACTGGTGGGGGGTGGGGTGGAGACAGAAAATTAAGAAATAAACAGAATAGAACTTTATTGGCTACTGAGGTAAAAGCAAAATTGGCTGTTGCTCACAAACATACAAGCAGCATAAGAACATACAACACAAAAACAAATATGGTAACAGGACACTGTTACAACAAATATAAACAAAATACTTAAAGCATAAAACATTGTGCCATAAAATAAAATGTTTTGGATTCGCAGCTCCGTTTCTATTTACAATGCTGATTGAAATGCTTGGAATAAAAGACTACAGCCTACAGCGCCTCCCAAAGGTCCCTCAAACTGAGGGAATAAAAGGCCAGATGTCCACAGGTTACTCAGATTCACCTGGGGATTATCAGTTAATTCAAACCAGATTACTCCTGACCAGTTCAGCTGACCAAACAAAAAGAAGGTAGGTGGTTTGTGTACTTCTTTAAATAAGTTTGGTATTTTCATTGACACAGACAGCAGTCAGATACCAAGATATTACTTTCTACAACGTTTATGAAATCCTGTCTGGCAAAAATGACAATTTATTTAGTCTCATACCTAACAAAAACCCTGCTCTTTAATCATACATTTATACACAATTTACACAAAAGAATAGTACAGGATCAAGAACACATCCTTGGCTTCACAGTGAGAAAGTCAGAGAGCATTCCTGTGACTCTGTGGTCGAAAGAAAGAAAATATTTGATCCACAGTCAAAAAAATCAGTTTTTACCTCTGTGATGACAGTACAGTTGTATAGGGAATGTGTCATCACAGAAGTAAAACTGATTTAAATTCCACAAATATTTTCCCTATTTCACGTGCAAATGGATAACATTCCTTATATGACTAGTAAATATTACTACATTGATAAGAATGAGCTTATTGAGTCATTTTCCTCTAGCCCTGCTGTCTTTGTGATTACCATCATTAAACACACATTTACAGAATTTCCTTTTCTTTTCATGTTGCTGTAAATTCATCAACTGAGCTGTATGTATTGTATGACAACAGAGCTACAAAAGATAAAAAATAATACTGTTAGCCAGTGTTCTTCTAGTATAACCTTTTGGAGTCAAGAAAAAAAATGTACTCACCAGTTTCTTGGGAGCTTCTCGCGACACCTCCCTTTGTTGTTTGTGAACAGCAAATCAGTCCGCGTTGGCACTCTGTACCTTTAAATAACAATGTCATGGAGGCGGGCCTTGTTGTTCAGATAGCCAATGAGTAACGCCTTAAAGGGGGTTCTAACCAATAAAAAGTAGGACACGGTGGTGAAATACTTAAGGATAAGTTCTTATTGGCTTTTAACCGCCACGTTGTCACGCAAAAGCAAACCACTGCGGCTTGACACGAAAGTAAACGAGAGTAGCCGATTGTAGCCGAGGAGGGGGTTCTAACTGTACTGTTAGAACAATAATTACATTGTACATTCAGAAAAATGTTGTATACATTTTTTCAAAAGCATATCATTTCAATTAATTTACTCTAAAATGTACAGTTTTCATTTTTATTAACTTGGATTTTGAAGTCTCACTGTATGCGGTTGCTCCTACATCTTGGTACTGCTGCTGTCTACGAGGTTCCTTGGATCTACTGAACGGCTGCTATTTGGCATTTCATCCATGTGCTGAAGGTCCTTGCTCTTGTGATGTGTCATTGTACTGATGGAATTGTGGATGCTTTATGTGTCTGCATGTCTGACTCTCTTTGGATGCTGAACTGTGCATTCTGAGGTGTTTCAGGTCTTGATAACAACTCCCACTACCTTGGCCAGCTTACTATACCCGCTGGATATCTTGCATATCAGTGGATGTGGATCTTAGACATAGAGAACAGGACCTGTTTATCTGTCTCTTGGTTGACACAGGCTCCTGGAGCTAGTTAGTAAAAGGAAATAGACAAAGACATTTACTACATTGCTACTTTCTCCCAAGCTCACGTTTTGCCTCTAAGCTTTGAGCTGTCCTCCATGACTATACTATGTCTAACCTTACAAAACTTTTTTTTTTTTTTTAAATCAAACTACAGCTCCCAAGGTCCAAAATGAGCTTTCATGGTCAAGAAATAAGAACTCCAATGGGTTACTCAAAACATCATTGATTTATCACAGTAAATTGACAGTATGTTTTATTGGCAACAACAGTTAGAGCCATCTAACATAATTACATCAATAAGCATCCATCTCAGATCAAAGTGTAATGTAAATTTTTTGTCAAAGAAAGTCATCATGGAATACTGACTGACAACAAGAAGAGAGGCGCTTTTGTCATCATCACATCGTTCTGCTCAACCTCAACACCCTACAGCCCAGCCCTACTTACTTCATTAAATCTCCTTTAAAATGTATGTTTAGGACAAGTGTAATTCATTGATGACAAACTCACCCTGTGAACAAAAGAACATTAGGCTAACTGGATATCATTTCTGCAACATGAATGTAAAAAGATGTACATATATGTATTTTTTTTATATGATTGTAGTTAAAAATCAGAAAGAAAGTAATGCGGTAACATCTTTACTGAACTGCTACACATTTGTAACACAGCCTAAAAGCTTCATGGAACATTTACAGATACCGGTGAAGGTCTGAAGTGTTCTACAGAATCAGCAGAGCAACAGCTTGAGCAGTTTCATAATACAAATGGAAATTCCAGAAGTACATATAAAATGAGATATTTTATGCTCTACGTCTTTGTATTAGCTAGGATCTAATGTGTTTATAGACCACCCTATTCAATGGACCTGTACTTCAAGTTCAAGTTCAGCAACTTTTGTTTTTAAGTGTGCCCCTTGTGACTGTTGGGGGAAAAACACAGACTACAACTGCAGTTGTGTTAAGTACCAGTGGGTATTTCTGCCCTCTGGTCTTATGGCTTGGCTCAACACAACTACACGAAGAAGAAGAAGTCACACTGGAAAACTTACTTGGACAAGTAACACAAAGGTTAATAATTTATGCTTTATTTGAAGTTTTTTCAAAGTGTATTCTGAAGGGAAGTGTTTTCAGTGGAGGAGGCCGTTCCAGACGGGGCTAGTAACAAGCTTTATCGGCTACCTGTTTAACAACTACTGACTGAAGATTCTCATTCATCCGGGTCATTGTATACCACATGTGTGTGAACGACCCTACCCCCTATCTTCTGAATTGAAGAATCCTTCTGAAGTCCAGTCGCCTTTGATTTAGCACTTCTATATATACTATTTAATCCCAAAAGAGCTTATAATAGTACCCAAATACAAAGTAGAGTATTACTAGTTTTAAAGCTCATGTAAAAAAGCATTATTATGGGATTACACATAATTTACTATGTAGGAGCTTTAGCAAGTAAACTACCTACTACCTAAACTAACTCCTGTAATAACAGAACAAGTAATGATTGTAGCAGTTAGCTGCTTGAAGAATAAGCACCATAATATCTCCATACTATTTGTGTTTTCACTTCTGTTACTATTTTTAGCTTTTTTTTGCTTTGGGGGTAATTTCTTCTTAAAGTTTGTGTAATGACTTTTAAATGTTTTACAATTTGTAGCAATTTTGGATTAGACAATCATTCCATAATGATTGTGCTTTTGTTTATGCATGTTTTGTCTTTAGGGGCCACTGTAGTCTATATGACAAACAGTATTTAACATCTCAGAAATCGCTTGATGCAAACTGAAAATAATCAGTTTCAGTATATGCTTAATTTACTGACACAAATAAGAAGTGTTAAGTATGAACTCATAACCAAGTGAAGATGAAAAGTGAATGTGTGAACTTAAATTCAATTACGGTTACCAATGGCTGCTCTCATTTCAGCCACTAAAAAAAAGATAGAAAAACAACATTAGCACATTTAAGTGACATGCAGGCCCTAAACAATCTATGACATTTTCATGGTCCATTAAGAATTCACATTTATCTGGGCTACAACATTTCAAGCTGAAAAATCATTCCTATTAAGAGCAACACAGAATCATAACAAGGACATTTCTATTGGACAGAATCAAATGACATGCAGGCTAGCATCCTAGCTTCATTGTGTGTTCTTACATCACTAACACAGCATTCTGTACCCAGGATGACTGACTGTCTTCTTAAAACAAACATACAGGCTCACTATAATCTCTTCAGTGACGTGAGCACTAAAAGAAGCTATACGCAAAATTTTGTTTTGAGCCATTGAGTGAGGTTAATAAGGAGGTGGGATCTTCAACATCTTTACATTTAACTAATGCTGTGCTACCTGTTAAAGGACCCGCCATTTTTAGCCTTACTCCATACCTCTGAATCTTAGGCAGTAAAGGGCGTGAAACAGAAGGTGTTAGTATTGCTGACATGACAATCTAGCATGACGTCATCCAGAGTCTATATATAAGAACATGAATCCAGATGAGAAAGATTCTGGAGTTTGGAGTCATTTCCATAGAATTATTTTACAGAAACATGAACATTCTGTGAAGTTCTCAGTTACTGCAACAGCTGGCACCTGTTCTGAAAGGTTTTCTGGGTACATCTTTATAGCAGCACAAGTAAGAGGATATCATCCTTATCATTTCTGGCTAAGGAGATGAAGATTGGCTAATTGGATCTTGAAACAGAGGTTGTAGGGATATTTGTGTTACTATGTGTATTGTGCTTATCATGACATCGACTGTCTGGAGTCTCCCTTCCTCCATTCTGGATTAACTCAGGCTCTTGCAGTGCCAGTCAGGTTCCTTCCGGGTCAGGATTTATTTGTGCTGGGCCAATACGTCATTGAAGATATTGAGGAAGAGGTGAACATGGTACTCCTTGAAAACCAGCGCTGGACGGAAACGGATCGACCGATCCCCACACCCTCCCAGGAGAATACCTGTCAATGACAAACACTCTTACAATATATGTACACAGTTCAATCAATTATCTGTCATCCACCTTCATGTCAACGTCCGTGGCTAACGGGTTGGATCAGATTTGAGGTGGGGTTGTATGATACTTATCCATAGTCAGTGTATTTACAGTAGATATCAGACAGCCCTTTCTGATGGGGAACTGAAGTCTTAAGTCTATGCTCTCACTAAAGCCACCAGACTACATTGTCAAAAACAGTAATTTTACCTTGCAGAAAATGGGAGTTGCTGTTCTACTGCTCCACTGCCTCGGTCTGTTAATTAGTTTGTGTTAGTGTGTGACTTTGGGGATTTAAAGGATAAGTTCTGATTCACCAAAGTCACACAATAACACAAACAAACTCACTGATTGAGAAAGTGGTAGAGCAGTAAAATTACTGTTTTTTTTTTGTTTTTTTTTAAAATGGAGTCTGGTGGCTTTGAACAGCTTCACTTTCCAGTTGGAAACATAGACTTTACAGCTGTCTCACGGCAAGGTAAACTGGTGAAAGTATTCTTGATATACTGTACACTTACACTGACATGGATTTTTTTGAGGTGGGCCTTTCTTTTAGGTGTCTAAATCTGTGTTGCTGCTGCTGCCCCTGTCCACAGCAGCACATTGCTTAACTTCAGTGCTGCTACTCCTGTCTGCTTCTCCAAACTGTATCATAAGTATCATAACTGGATCACAAGTATCATACAACCACACTTCTACATATCCAAATTATTCCTTTAAAACACCAAATCTTATTTTGGTTAATTTAACACAGTATTAATCAGACATTTTCAGACAGTGTAATGATGTAAATTGTCCAATTGATTAAATCATCTCGCAGTGAGATTAGCTGTATCCAGATAACACTAGTGCTTCCACTGTTAAACTTGTTAAAAAAGAAATAGGCCTAATAAAAATATTGGGTCATCACATTCTTGGTTAAATGTAACGTTTTGATTTAATTTTCTTCAGAATGTGGACTCAGCATTTGTCTGACCTCAATTGATTTTCTTGTCTGTACTCACTGTCACAATTACACATGTGTGTAAACTTGAAGTATCTCAGCATGCATTTCAAACCAACCAGTGGAGATGGTGGATAGTTTTTTTTTTTTTCATTTGAGAAATTAACTATTAATTAGGGATGAATTGAGTATTCAGTATACAATAATGCCCACTTAAAACATTCTCCTTCATTATTTTCCCTATAAGGGGGGGGGGGGGGGGGGGGGGTTTTTTTGGTGTTATGTTTCATAAATACATATACATTTGTATCTATGTTTATGTATTTATTCAACTTATTTGTACATATTGTTTTTGCCATATACATGATGTTTATATGCAAGTATGTTGTCCCATTCTAAGGAATCTGGATTCCAGAGTTCAAGAATGAAATAAAAAGTGAAAGGCGGTGTACTTCATACCTTTGTCTCTGGCCTGGAGCAGAATGCGGTTACGTGTTGCATCATCACAGATATCAATGGCACAGAAGGTCCCCTGTCCTCGAGCCCGGCTCAATATACCGGGGTACTGAGCCTGGGGAGGAGACGCATGTAGGTCATGTTCACACACATTTAGGTCATATTCACAGCAAGCATGATCCAAATCAACCACAGTAAGCCTGTTTATGATTGAGCACATAAACATTCGATATTATCATCACTGATTTATAACTTAGACCACACTGTTATAATATACCCAGATATATTTAAGTGATAGCTACAGTACCACAGTATAAATAGTATGGCAATCCTTGAGTGTTAGGTGTTAGTTATTGATTTTATCCATACTGCTACTCTTATTGACACTCCTTATCAATATTCTTATTTGATATTTCTGTAATTTTATTACTGTGAAAGCAAATTAATAAATTCAGAACATGGTTACAATTTATTTATATAAAAACAAATTCTAGAGCATCAACAGCAATGATTACAGGAGCAAAGTTGCTTTATAAACTCAATATTATCAAATGTAAAAATAAATAAATAAATAAAATGAACATTCTCAAAATAATGTATAACATAGAAATCAGTCGCTATCATTCAGCCTGTCCTCTGCCTGACAGTTAGGCTACATACAGACTTTGTTTTAGCTTGTTCATAACAATTTGCTATAACAAACAGACTTCGGCTGTATAAAATATACCAGTGGTGGATGAAAAATGTGGGCAAGGCAGTTGACAGCTGTTGCAAATTTATGTTTGTAACATGATATTTCCATAAATAATTTTTGCACTTACAGTAACAAGTATAGCTGTAAGATGTATTTAGCGTTACACTTCTCTCCACTGTGGAGTCACTGCTCTGCTGCCCGCTGTGTGTGCGTGTGCGTGTGTGTGTGTGTGCGCGTGAGCAGTGGACGAGATCAGCCCTGTTCTCAGAGGCCAACAGGGGGCAGAGGCAAAGTTGCACTCAAGACCATAAATTACACCAAAACCATATATTGTGATCTGCTTACTTCACTCCCTGGTTTACCCAAAGAGGAACCAACCTTAAACATTCTCAGGGTTCTTACTCATTTAGAAGTAGGGTTGACAAATTCATATAGTGAGCCAGAGCCTTCAGCTATCAAGCTCCTCTAGTGTGGAACCAGCTCCCAGTCTGTGTTCGGGAGGCAGACACCCTCTCCACATTTAAGAGCAGGTTAAAGACTTTCCTCTTTAATAAAGCTTATAGTTAGGGCTGGCTCAGGTTTGCCTTGTGTGTGTGTATGTGTTTGAGTTTATATTATCTTGCCAACCCTCAGACCGATGTACTGCATCAAAATCCACTCAACAGCACAGCCACGTTCGCTAACGGCCACTATGCAACGTCTCTGTATGTTTTCTTTCACAAAATAGCACCCCTGTCTGTGCCATTACGTTACCGGTGACAGAAATGAGGATGTGTGTGTGTGTGTGTGTGCAAAAATCTATTGCACGTCTGTCAGTCCTGGGAGAGGGATTACTCTCAGTTGCTCTGCCTTAGATTTCTTCCATTTTTTTTACCCGTTAATTGATTTTTTGGGGGAGTTTTGCAAGTACAGAGGGTGTACAGATTGCTGTTGGGATTGTAAAACCCCATAAGGCAAATTTGTAATTTTTGATATTGGGCTATATAAATAAAATTTGTATGAATAATTAATTTTCCAAAATATGTGAAAAACACTTTCAGTATATAGAGAACATATTGCATTAAATGCTGTTATGTTAGTCATGCTTAGCTGAGGTAGGTAACCTAAATGTGGACAGTCAGAACCTTAACAAATGATATAAAATAATGAATAACGATAATGTTAACACATTTTTGGCAAATAAAACAACCTGAACCTTTACATTATACATACACATGCACACTACCTGTAGCTCATAAAGGCCATTTAGCAAGGCCTTTCCAGAGCGGGTCACTTCCTCCAGAAGACTTTCTCTGCGAATCACATTGAGAACCTCAGACAGGAACAAATTCTTTGATGGGTCACCCATCCATGTGTTAAAGATACGGTATGGCTGAAAAAAGACAACAGATACACAAGCAAACACGCCTATTAATCAAAAATGACTAATGATCCTACAAACATCTTTTAATACCTAAATGTGTCAATTGAACATGTGTGTCACCACTGGAGTTTTGAAGACACTATTGTGTATGTTAGTCTACATGTAAACCATAAGGTTCTAAATACATCCATAATGTAAATGTGTATGTGTAGTGTTTATTAGCAGTGTGCCACAAGACACCAAAATTGTCTTTCACCAAACTGTAAGTATTGGGCAGAAAAATAACTACTAGTCTATCTGCCAAAAGGCTAAGGGTTGATTTATGTGTCAATTACAACACAGGATTGCACAATTGCAACGCTACACATACATAGACCATATTGTATTAAAAAATATTTAAATTATAATAAAATACAAAAAAACTATATATACAGTTACTTATATACATATACAAAGCAATCCTTTTGTAATCCTCCGACCATCCTTTTGGGTGTAATCTAAGAAACTACGTAAGGCCTGGATAGCTGTGGTGGTCTAGCGGTTAGGCTTTTAAATAGAACACCCCAAAGTTGCCAGGCTGCCACCATTGAGCCCCTGAGCAAGGCACTTAACCCTGAGTTGCTCCAGAGGACACTGGATAAGAGCGTCTGCTAAATGACTTGTAATATAATGTAATGACTGTGGCTATGGGTCGGTTGCTACTACATTGACTCAGCACATTCACGCTCCACAGATGATGAACCCTTTAGATTTTATTGACGCCCATGTTCTCCCAATACTGGAGAAACCCCAAGAATAGCGAGATCATCAGTTTGTTGTTTGTCCAACAGATTCATACATTCCAGCCTCAGGGGTCACCAACCTGAGAGAGACTGAGAACTACTTGAAGGATAGAGAGTAATATATAGGGCTACTTGTTTTATATACTCTTCCTGACAACAACAAACAAATTATTGGTTGTAAAAAGGAACACCAGTGACAACACCAGCCCCTTTCTGAAAAGTTTTCAACAGGAGTGGCCGCACAAAAAACTTGGAGAGCTCTGAAAAAAATGCTGGATGCAGAGCTTTTTCTCTATGCGGTCTCTCCTCATTTGGAACAAATGAAAAAGGCACTGGCACAAGGTGACTCATGATATTTAGAACTTTCTTGTTCAAATCTGAAATACAACATATACAACTTCACAAACCTCAAAAAAAAAAAGACTAACCTTATCAGCCTGTAATTCGTCCTTGTGGTAGTAGCCACCAGTCAGAAGCTTCTTGCTGAAGGATACAATGTCAGCAGGGTCATCCATGCCCCAGTGCTCATGTGCCCACATCTTTCCTGTGGTCCCTCCACCTGTCTGTACTTCATCCACGTGGAAAGCACAGCCATGCTAGGGAGATAAAGGTTAACAGACTGAGCTATGGGGAAGTCACCAAGGTAGACAGATCATGAATGCAAGTAGGAGGAAAGGAAGGAAAATGACAAGTTTTCGATAGGAAAGTCAACGAGTGGGAAGCTTGAGCAGGAATGTCTTCATCAGAAGGACCAATGACTTGGGACCAGACTGCACCTGTGATATCATGTCAGATATCAGGTCCACAGCGATGTACGGTAGACCTCCACCAGAACCTTTATGAATCACAGCTGCTGGACCAGTGTTGACACATCATTGCGAACATAATGTTTGTTATATTATTATTACTCTCCACTGGCTCCCTGTTGCTGCTCTGAACAATTCAAGTTCAAGTCACTAATAGTTGGTCCCTACCATCTGCAAATATACGCCGACTAGTTCTAACGTCACTTTGAGCCTTATGTCTCCTGTGTCAGGTGGAACATGGAGTATTAAGACTTCATTTCAAAAGGTTTGATCTACAGTGGCTTGTATTTTTAATGTTGCTTTCGACAAGAACGTCTGCCATTTGAATAAATGTAATATTAATGTAATTTCAAGTGTCAGTGTCCTAATGGGGGCCGGATTTATGGCTTTAAAATATGTTCTTCGAGGTGGGTGAAGTGGGTACCATAATCTGAACGTCCACATACATCTGGCTTTGGCAAGTTACAGGCTGGCTAACCCATCATTGGCCTTAGTGACCTTGTCATCCAGTTCATGTGGTTTAAAGTGCCCCGGCGTTTGTGGTGGTCCCCCTCCCCCCCTGTATATGAATGGTTCATTACAGGGATATTGGCAGATTTTCATTCCCTAGGAAGAAACTTCTTTTACCGGGCATGCAGACCATTGCTATAAAAATGTCATGACTTTTCTGCAGCCTTGCAATCTACGTATGTTAGGTCTAGTGAATTAAAATAAAATCAATGACACAAGAAGCTCAACCATAATTAGTACTTAAAGTACTATATATAGGTGATACACTTTTCATTTACCAGAGCTCAACAATCTCAATCTATCCTCACGCTGCTCTCAGAGTCAGATCACACTGTTTTATAATATTACAGTCCAATCTAGTGTTGATAATCCAATTATTACTCTACTGTAAGATCTTGTTATTTACTAAAGGACAGCTAATATAAACTATTACTGGGAACACTTTTATGCTTATTGGCTAGTAAACTAGTATACCTTCCAAGTTGATGCAACTCCGAATGAGTTCAACAAGATAAGATTAAAAGATCTGTTTCACAGTGATCACTGTTCGTTACCTTGCGTGCAATGTTGCGGAGGCTTTTGAAGAAGTCTGAGGAGGCATGGTTATCTCCGCCTTCAGCCTGAATTGGTTCAATAACAATCCCAGCCACAGGCTTCCCCCTCTGCCTCCATTTCACGATCAGATCCTCCACCTGGACACCCAACACACACACAACTTTTATTTTCACAGATGTCACATTTTTAATCCCTAATATAATAGGGAAAATGTGATGTGTATCATGCATACTGGCAATACTTCCAGTGTGATCAAATGGCCTTATAAGTCACAAGCACGAATCACTGGAGTAGTGCTGTAATTATTATTGATTTAATGTTGATAGACAGAAAACCTTTCAATGAAAATGTATCCAAGTCTAAATTAAAACATCCTTTGCATATAATTGTAAACTGCATACCTTTGGATTTTAACTGTTGGCCATTCCACTGCGCCAAAGGAAAACAACCACTCAGAGCCGAGGAGTCTCTAACGCAGTGTCACTTTCTCATTTTACAGCTAAACAGTACACTGTTTACAGTACACAGTACACATGTCAAAGTGTCCTTGGGATGGATACTGAACCCCAAATTGCTCCCGATGGCAATGGTGTGAGTGTGTGTGTGTTCATCACTGCTGATGAGCAGGAAGCACTTTGTATGTACGGCAGCCTCTGACTCTGTATGAACGGCAGCCTCTGACTCTGTATGAATGGGTGTGAATGGGTGAATGCTGACATGTGTTGTAAAGCACTTGGAGTGATTGCCAAGATTGGAAAAGCGCTATATAAATACAGTCCATTTACAGATTTTTGTGCCAAATGTCTACTTTATTATGGTTGTATGAGAGATTTGACATATATTTAAGGAATACTTCCTTGGTGTTGGCTCACTGTGGGAAATTATCAGAATATTTCCTGGCTGGCACAAAAACTAAACTTTACGAACACACACACACACACACACACACACACACACACACACACACACACACACACACACACACACACACACACACACACACACACACACACACACACACACACACACACACACACACACACACACACACACACACACACACAACCTCCTCCAGACAGCGCGCCTCTTCCTGTGCATTCTCTCTGGTAAATTCCTCCAGTGGGTACTGCAGTCTCGGAAACGGAGCGATTGGCCAATCAAATGACGGCACATCCAGCTTGTGGATTGCTTTGGAGTGTGTCGTTGCCAAGCAACCTTAACAAGGCAAAAGCATTGAGTTAGCCATGAATCTATGATGTTAGCAAAATAATTCAGCCTTTTCATTTGAATGCTTGGTCACCGTGCAGTATTTCAGGTGTGCTTCAAGTATATATTTATGTCTATCAATAATATATTTATATCCAATATATGTTTCTCTATGAAAACTCATATTTGAGGTGTTAATCATCATCAGGACAGTCTGCCTGGATTCCTTCCACATGCTTTTAAAGGCAATGTCTTTGGTCACCAAAATGAGAAGAATAACTTGTACGCACAGGGTCACGGCAATATAGCCAAGAATGTCTAGGCCTTAGTATACAGTACCATGACATCAAGATCATCAAACATTTTAACCCTGGTACTTTCAGTGTGTGAAAAATTTATTATTAAGTATTGTTTTCTCTAAGTGCTTTTCTATTAGGCTTTTTCCAGATATGCTGGCAGGCTCAACCATTTCCACACACTATGGAAAGACAAAACGAAACATGCAGGTGATGTGCGTTGTTGGATAATTTTACATACAGTATGTATATATCTTGTAGATATTTGTATAAGGCAAATCAGAGCTTTCACACTAACATTGACATCTGACATTCATTTTCCTCCCTCTCCAGGTCCCTTTCAGGGAGAGAAATTAGCCTTTTCACCTGCCAATATTTTTGAACCTTGGCTTTATAAGTCAGCTGTTATGTGATATTAACGACATTTAAATGTAAGGTGGCTGTAATTCATCAATTTCATAAGCAGGGTCAGATCTGTTGTGCTTACTTCAAGTCAATTTTTTTTAATTTGTGTTTAGTTTTCACATTCAGCAGAATGAATGAACATTTATCCAAAACACCCACCAACGCAGCCTGGGGAGACTGAGCTGGCGAACAGTCATGAACATGCTTGATTCTGGCTCTATCCGAACATGACAGGACCGCTAGTGAAAGAGCTGCTATGCTCACAATATATTTGCAATCTAGCTCTGGATGTGAGCTCTAAAGTAATTTTGTTTCTCATCTCACCACAGAGACGGCACTACTGGAGAACAGCAGTGAGTTGAGTTTATGAAAGTCTTGTTTTCACATACCCATGGTTCTTCCATGGAAACCTCCCATGAAAGATAAAATACTGAGTTCTGGACAACCCGGGGCCTGAGACCAGAAAACAGAGAAACAAAGAAAAAGCATATAAGAAGATGCTAATATTTAATTCAATATTGCTGGAAGTCTCAAAATATTATGAAAATCCTCACTCACCTGGTTTACCATGCAGGAGCTGAGGTCTTCATCAGATGGTGTGTTGTGGCCTCGCTCCTTGTTCTATAGCGGAAGCAAACACACTGTTGGGACCGTGCACAGAAATGAAGCTAGATTTACATTTGGTTGTTGGGACAATTTAATTAATTTATTTTTTCAACAAATATTTATATTGAGAAAATAACAATAAACATATTTACAAAATAGAAATGCTGTTCAATATGACAGTTACCAATTAGAAAATAGAAGAAACTCAAGATGTCAGTTGAGCATTTTTCTTTTTACTTTTTTGTATTTAAAAAAAAATAATACAATCAAACCTTTTATGGATTGATCTGCAATATGAATGTTTTCACATGTGAGGGGCAACACCTTGCAGGTTTATAGCTCACATGTCTCTCGGCACATTCAGGTGTTACATTTTAATGGCGCCTAAAGTAATCAGTGTTTAAAGGGGCACTTCACTCCTTTACCCAGAAAGGTCTGTTTAGTCATCATAGGGAGTATCAGCCCGTGAACATAATAGTCGTAGTTGTCTTCTTTTGCTCTGGGGGGGGGGGGGTGGTTTCAGTTTACAGATTTTTAACAGAAGGCAGTAATATACAATTGCATTGTGGGAAATGTTGATCTAGCATTTTTGGAGTTTGACCTACACCCTTTTTTAGTTTTGGTCTTTTGACTTAAGTGTATATTAGTTTTAGTCAAATTTGAGTCATTGTCAACAAAAACATTTTAGTCTAGTTTATTCAGTGAAACCTGTGTCTTATTTTTGTCATATATGTAATCATTTTGGTGACTGATGTGCAACAGGTTAAGCGGCTGAATCAACTTCTAAACAAGAGATATTTTGGATGGTGGAGCATACTATTTTTCAAATTACATTTTTTGCATAAAAATAACACATTTTGTCATATTTTTCATTTTCAAATGTTACTTTTATTTTGTGTTAGTCTCATTTGCACTGTGAAAAATAGGTCAATCAACAAATATCTTTTGTCGTCGTTTAAATTGGTGAATTACAGGCTGATTATTGACCCAGGGCCTTAATGTCAGAACCTCTCTTCTCTATGGAGATAGATTTGTCTCAATAGTATTTGTGTGAACAGATCAACAATCCATGTGTAAATGTGTAATCTGTAAATGTAAAACACCTTTCACAAATGCAAGAAAGAGAATTGTAAACTCAGAAAAATATTTAGCAAATATAAAACGGATCTGTCAATACATTAAATTAATTTACGACTAAATGAAAAGCGTTTGTGAATATCTTTCTAACATTTACAACTTTTGAACATGCATTTGTGAATCCACTTTTTATTTCTGGATCTCAATTCTACGCTTGTAGATTTACATCTTACGCACACAGAGTTTTGAGACAAACCTTTTGCTGGCCGGACAAAAATCCACTTGTATCACTCGACTATTTTTGGTTAGCACGAGATCGCCTGTTGATGACGTCATTTACACATTTTAAAAGAAAAGCCTGCAGTCTATATGAGCAGGTTTTTTTGTTTGTTTTTATCAACAATAAGTAACGTGTATTGATTATTTTATTATGTTAATGTGTCACAGTAAGTCAGTTTATCTGCTTTATGTTTATTATCTATAACTAACTAACTAACTAACTAACTAACTAACTAACTAACTAACTAACGAACAAACAGCTACCCGGCTCAGCGGGCCGGCAGCCGTCTCCTCGCAGCAGTTCTTGTTTCCAGGCTTAGGAAAAGGAGCAGGTCTCTCTGCTCCTCCGGCAGAGATTGATGTTAATTGGACGGTTTATGACTGTAGTTCCGGCAGTTTATGACGGTAGTTCCGGTGCTGGGTTTATGCCACGGGCCAGAGGGACTGTGTTACTCACCACTGCCGAATTCTACCCGCATTTGGTGGGTGCTAATGTCAAGTCCTGATGATAATAACTGGCAATTGATTATACATATAGAAAATATTTGAATATTAAAAAAAACAACAAATGGACTGAATGATACAATACACGCAATGGTAAGCTCAGTGAAACAAATGGCACTAGTTATCGCTTTACAGGTTGGATGGGGATGAATTCTGGTCTACAATGTATCTTAATCATATTTAGGCCTAATGTATAAAATCTGTGCAGCCCGCAACATGAATGTTTATTGTGGCTATATAGCAACAGGTGCCGGTTTAGTAGCTAATGTTAATTACCTTAATCTACATGTTAAAAATGAACAATAAAATTATAATATATGCCTCCGACCTTTCTAAACAAAAACAACTATCAGCACCAACAACCAAACTATCAGAGACCTTAACCAGGAGCCGTCACTCGTCATATCTTACAACTGTTAGCGTAGCATCTGAAACAATGGAACCTAACTAAATACGGTACAGTTCTACAGACATTAGTAAGGGGACACTCCTAATAACGGTGTGAAGTGCTTTTTGAATGTTGGAACCTGAAAATGAAAGACAAAGACTGAGTTTACTAGTCCCTCAGTGGATAGATAACTGAAGAAGCAGCCAGCCCATTTGCTGTTTTCAGCATATATTGGTATTTTCTATACGTGTAATCACTTAGCAGTTATCATCAGGACTTGACATTAGGATGTACAAAATGCGGGTAGAATACGTCAGTGTCCTTTGTTTCATGGATTTTTAACTCGTTTTTCAATGTCTTCAACAAGTGTCTGAGATTTAAATAAGATGCTATAGAGTTACAGCTGGGAAACTTCTTCATGCTGTTTTCTTTACTAAGGTCTTCTTCGATAATTGTTTTGACCATGATAACCAGGTAACGGTTAACATAATTGGAATGTGTACTCACTCACCCTGTACCAGATAAACATTGCTTTGTAAGCGTTCTCATTGGAGCAGGAGCCGCAGGCCATCGTTTGAACACGACTCATTCCGCTGGGAGCCACCTGACAGGAGTGAAGACGAAGAAGAAATGGATAAAACGATAAACAATTTTATTACAACAATATAAAAGAAATAATAACACCATTATCTCGTCTAGTCAATATTTTGAAATCTGATTGGTAAATTTGTGTGTGTGTGCTTGTGTGTGTATAAGTGCGTGCATGTGTGTTACTAACTGAGAGAAGACTTTCAGTGAGTTTCTCTGGAAAGTTCTCGGGCGGCAGGATTCCAAGGGCGGGTCGGTTTACAAGTGTACTCTAAAAGAAAGACAGAAAAGAAAGATGCATATATAACAATATATATACACATATATAACAATATATAACTCACACGCACGCATTTTACGATTTCGGTCAAAAAACCACAACAAAAACTTTTATATATACATATATGTATATACATACATACATATA
>CALSCE010010635.1:14972956-14993707 GCA_943593645.1 Bovichtus variegatus | reverse complement strand
ACAGACAGACAGACAGACAGACAGACAGACAGACAGACAGACAGACACACACACACACACCTCACCTGGATGTGTCCCAGTTGTTTCGTCAGCTCCTACAGAGAAAAAACGTTAGTTATACTCAGTAATACCTGAGGGAGAGATAGAGTGTACTGATTTGTGTGAGTGTCTGTCCGTTACATGTGATCGTGGTCCAGGAACTGAAGTTTTCATGGAGGGTCCATCGTAGTCAAACTCCACCTGTGTCTTTGGTGCTGCCTTACTGACATATCTACATCCTGATGGAGAAAACATAGTAACAATAATAACTAATCTAAATACAAACACATTTAGAGGCAGTGAGTGTGTTTACATGTAAATGTAAATATATGCTTTAAATGAGCTCCTGCTAGCTGGTGGACTTCCAGTAATAGATAACATAGATACCCTATTGGCCGCTGCTGTATGTCGCCTCTGCCGCAATATTGGAGTGGTCAAGAACCACAAGTAAACAAGAGATACAAGAATAGATACAGGAAGATATTCCACTGTGAAACATCTTGGACGTGGGGCAGAGCTGTTTTGCAGGATGTGGCGTACAGGCAGGCAGGCAGCTCTGCGTAAGAGTGTGCGTTCAGTTGCACGCCATACTTCTGTCTGCTTTCATCAAGCTCACTCTGACCCGCAGTTGCTGACGCAATAGTAAATATTTTGGCTGAGGTGGCTGCCTGCTCCAAATGCCATTAACAATACTTTGATCGTATTATCAATAAATAATTTTTTTAATTATGAATTTAACATGTTTTAAAACAGACTAGGGGCATGTGGCAGTGGGGTGTGGTTACGGCGCCATCTGCTGGTGGAGGGATGAGATTGTCTCAGTTGAGATCAGACAAACCGAATCAGGTAATCAGTGACATAGTATAATCATGGCGGTAACCTGGTTTTGGTCTCTTGCAGTAGGCTGGGACCTGCAGGGGGGCACCGCCACCTTACAACGGCAACATACCCAGGCCCTTTTGGACATCGCTGTGTCTCAACGTAAGGCCCTGCGGGAGGTGCTGCAGAGACTGGCCACTTGGGAGGGTGACCTGCCGCCATGCAGAAGGAGGAGTGGGCTGTGCGGCTGCTGCCCCTACTCTCCAGGGGAGCACAGCTGGTGGTGTACAGCCTGCCAGAGGTTCAGAGGCATTGGCAGTCCTTTCTCCTACGCGCAGCAGAACCTTGTTGTCGGCCTGCTGTCCTCCACGGCAAATTGGGTCCAGTGCCACCATCCTATCAGCCTCAAGGCCGCAGTTGTCCTTGCTGAGGACCATCTTTGCACACTCAGAGCATAAAGGAGGAAGCCTGACCGCCGAGCATCCCAGCGGGCCGGCCAACCCCAGCCCCAAGGAAGAGGTCCCCTGCTACGCCAGCGGCTACTTCCATCGCTAATGCCCGCTCATGGAGGTCGGACAGTTGGTCCAGGTTGCGGGACCGCAAGACTCTTTCTCCGGTCTGGACAGGACATACCGTGTACTGGTATGGATACATCCACCAGGCTCTGTTGGATACTGGTTGTACGCAGACCATGATCGACCAGCGCCTGGTTCGGCCCGGTGCTTTGCTAGAAACATCGTCTGTGAGGTGGTGACTCTTGCCATTTTTTTCAGAGGAAAAAGCATAGAGTCAGGGCCGGAGTTAGTACACACAGTACAGTTGTAGCCTCACTACACCCGCACTTACTCACCCACACTTTACTGTGATTATGGACAGGTTGTACCATGTGAGCCATGACACACAGACAGGAGAGGAAAACACCCATCTATTGCTCCCAATATCCGGTCATCTAGGGTATGACAAAACACTACACTGGATAATGGCCCGATTTTAGTGACCAGGCATTCAGGCATATGTGATACGGTGGTGCGCATCCTAGCACGAATGTCAGCTGGTTAACCCGCCGGCAACCCTAAAAGCGCCTTTGTGCTCCCTCCCATTTTTGAGCTGCCGTTCGAAAGAATTGGCATGGACCTCATTGGGCCATTACACTGGAGTGCACGAGGATATCGTTTTGTATTGGTCCTCGTGGATTATCGAACGCGATATACCGAGGCATTGCCGCTGCATAATATCTCGGCAAAAAGCGATGCGCAGGCCCTGTTTCATATTATCTCCCTAGTCGGGTTCCTGAAAGGGATCTTGTCTGACCAAGGCACATCCTTTATGTCACGCATGTTACGTGAGCTGTGCGAGCTACTGGGCTCCATTCAGACTGGTGTCTACCATCCACAGGCAGACGAGCTGGTGGAGCGGTTTAACAAAACGCCAAAGAACATGGTTCATAAGTTAATTCACGATGATAGCCGTAATTGGGATAAATGGTTCTCTGTTGTTTGCAGTGCAGGAGGTTCCCCAGGCCTCCACAGGATTTTCTCCCTTTGAACTATTGTTCGGCAGGAAGCCACGGGGTGTTTTGGACCTGGTTAAGGAAAACTGGGAGGAGCACAAGCAAAAATGAAATTCAATACATCCTGGACCTGAGAGCAAAACTCCATTCACTTGGGCAGTTATCAAGTGAGAATTTGCGCAGGAACATCAGCAGTGCCTATACAACAGAGGGTCACGACGGAGACAATTTACACCAGGAGATAAAGTACTTGTATTGCTCCCAACCTCTATCTCCAGGTTAGCAAGGGCCCTTCATGGGCACACGGTGAGTGGGGGACATTGATTATGAGGTGGTGTGGTTGGACGGGGAGGCAACACAAATTTACCACCTCAATATCATAAAAGCATGGAAGGAGGTGGCCTCTGCTTCTCTGGCCACCACGGTGATTGAGAAAGATGAGCTTGGACTAGATGGAGGTAATAAATACGGAGAAACCTGCCCCGGTCTGTTGTGACAGCCATCTTTCAACAGGTCAGCGAGCAGACGTTGCCTCGTGGCAAAGGCGTTTTGCCGATGTGTTCTCCCCCTGAGAGGGCGCACGACTCTCATACATCACCACATAGACACCCCGGTTACGGCCCTATCGATTGTCTGAGCACAAAAGGAAAATTATTCAGGTGGAGCTTCAGGCCATGCTGGAGATGGGGGTAATAGAAGAGTTCAACAGTGACTGGTGCTTCCCCATCGTGCTGGTACGCAAGTCCGGCAGTCGATTCAGTGTGGGTTAATAAGATGTCTAAATTCGATGCTCACCCGATGCCCCATGGTCGAGAAACACCTGGATCTGTTAGGCACGGTTCGTATTTATACGACACGGGATTTAATCAAAGGCTACTGGCAGATTTCCCTGTCTCCAGAGTCTAGGGAATAAACAGCCTTTTCCACTCCGTACGGGTTGTACCAATTTGTGACTCTTCCGTTCGGGTTGTTTGGAGCTGGTGGCCGGCGGGGTCCCGGCCTGAGTCAGGCGGTGGGGATATGTGGCAGTGGGGTCCATCTGGATTCATCAGACCACATGACCTTCTTCAGTTGCTTTCCCGACCACATTTCTTCCTCGAAGATGATGGTTCAGATGGTACTTTTGCAGAGACCGTATTGGAGCGTGGTAATGCTGCACCACTAAAACTGCTCTCATTACATTACATTACATGTCATTCAACAGACGCTCTTATCCAGATTTTTAGGTTTGATGAACAGATTTAGGTTTGATAAACGACTTATCTCATTTATCAAACCTCCTTCTCCTTCCGTCATTTTATCTGGGTGAGAGCAGGACTGTCTCACAGGGCAATTGTCTGGAAACACAAATACTGCATAGGAACCCTGAACCCTTCCCTAAACAGAAATCTCACCCGCACAGATTGATGATTGACAAGAGAGAGGACCTTTGAGCCTTTAAGAAGCATGCACATGTATCGATAACCCCATGCTGCTTGAGGCCAGTCAAACATTTACACTGATTATATAATTGTGCTAAAACTTCACATGAAACCATGGTATCATAGGTTTTATCCTTCAGAACATCAGAAGTATTATGAATTTGTGTTTAGTGGTGTTGTTTAAGTTCAAATTGATCAAAAAATTACAAAAACTTAAGTTAGCTTACAAATAACGTTTGAAATCAGCAGTCTGGTTCAGGTGTAGCTGACATTTCAAAATCTGATTTGGTGTAATTTACTGATGATCTGCTTTCTCAGATGCTGCTGTTACTTATTAGCTTTACCACCCAGATGTTAAGACCAATTCAGAAAATTAAAAAAAGATACACAGGTGGTCTTAACGCGTTTCTAACCAAACAATTTTAGTTGTAAAATGGCAAAAAGCATTTAGCAAAAGTTCTAAAGCATTTAGTAAAGGAATTAGATGCACACTTCTAGGTTAATCCACAGGCGGACATTTGTAGCAGCTGGTAAAATGTTACTTACAGAATAGGTTTCAAATTATTTATTTAAATTGCAGAGTGTTGCATTTACCTGGAGCACTGAGACGCAAGTTTTTCTGCAGGGAGAGAGCAAACTGACGACTGATCAAGGAGGACGCCATGACAAAACTGTCAACAGACAGGATGAAGTGCGAGACCTCAATTGCCCTCAGGGTCTTATTTCACCAAGTCTCCTAAAGAAAAATAGAGAGTGAAAAAGAGAGAGAGAGAGCGAGAGAGAGAGAGATAAGGAGAGAGAGAGAGAGAGAGAGAGAGACAGAGAGAGAGAGAGAGCGAGAGCGAGAGATACAGAGAGAGACAGAGGAAGTGAGGATTAATGATTTGTATGTATTAAGTGGAGTCCATTAACTAAACCAGATTTTGGTGTCACTCAAAGTTGTAATATACATTTACTTAAATGTGTTTATATATATATGTATGTATTACATATAAATCTTGTAAGTTCCATTTCAGGCTTTCTAACGGGTTCAACTGAAATCCTGCTAGTAGACAGAGGCTGCTCATTTGTGATTCTTTTACAAACAGTGACTATGACAGCATTATTTCTTGATAAAAGAAAAAATGTAAGAGAAAAATGGGCAGAAAGAATGGCTGTCTGCTCTCTCTCTTCTCCACAGCTCTTATGTAACACTGTCAGCAGGAACAGGAACATTCCAGCTATCTGCTTTCACACAGCGAAGGAAACCCTGACCCTTCACACACACACACACACACACACACACACACACACACACACACACACACACACAGAGCTGGTTTCTTGGCAACACATCCTGAACTGGATGAAACTGGTTCGGAGTGTGAGAGTTACACAAGACTGCATCTTCATATGCCCGGGAGGAGTGTGGTGTGTATAATAAAGTTTAAACTGGGGTAAGCTGGAATCTAAAGACAAAGGGAGGGCAACAACAATCGAGGTGGATGTCTGATGTAGTCCTGTAGTACCTTGTCGTTAATTATTTATACTGAATAGAATTTGACTCACTGATTATCAAAGTAATCACTGACGGTCATTCAAATTCTGATGTACAGGGATGGCGATTAGAGGGATACCATGCCAATATAAAAGGATTAGCGAGCAATCAAACATTGTTATTTCTATAGTTTTTCTCACTGTGTGACTACTTGCTAAAACATTTGTGAATTTTAATGATCCATAATTGCTTACACTGTGACTATTTTCCAGGTCCCTTTTCCCTTCAACTACATTTTCAGACTCTCCAGGAAGGCTTTCACTGTGTTGCACTCATTTGTACACCTAAGTGCCAGAAATAGTTGTGTAAATGGAAAAAGAGAGCTGGAGACAGACCTGAGAGCTATAGCGTAGTAAAAAAGGTGACAAGATACGAAACAAAAATCTGGCGGAGGGGTTGGGTGCCATCTCTCCAAATCAAGCCTTTTGGAGCATTTGTGATTAGAATACAAGAAGAAAACAACATCTTCTGGCACACTTGGGGAACAAATCTACATGAGATTGACTCCATAAGTTAAGTGCAAAAACCTGTCAGTAAGAACTTGCTACTAGTCAGATAATTAACCAATTTTCATTACACTTGAGATAGAATAAATACGCTGTACACATTTGATCAACATCATGTCTTTGTGTACCTAAATTGGTTTAAATGTGTCTTGCAGGTATTTGTTTGCTTTTTTCTTCCTTCTTTACAGCTCAGAAGTACAATAGGTACCTCTGAAACAAATAGATAAAATAATAAACCTCAACATATCAACATAGTTAGAAAGAATTACACCTAACTTCATGTTCTACATAATCTTCACCCATTTCCTAACAATACAACCACATCATCTTTAATCTCTGTCTTTAACTTACATCATTATTACTCATCCTACTATGTATGTTGTTACACGCAAATTATATCATGTATTCTTTTAATACATATGCTCACAATAAAAAAGAAAACAGAAAAAATACTTAGCATGTCATGCTCATACCCTTCACATTGTTTCAACTGTATAAAACATAATTTACTATTTACTATACATGTACTATTACTGAGGCATTTGCTGCATTGTAAGTTATCTTTCAAATCAAACATCTTCTGATATGAGTAGAAAGTATTGTGAAGCTGCATTTATATGATTTTTTGACTCAAATGCAGCTTAACCACGTTGTTTGATATGCTACTTCAGTACACTTTAGAACATCTTAAAGTGTTGTTTGCAGTTCTGGCTCAATTGTGCTGAAAGCAGTCATTGCGCACTTTGACACGACTCAGGCAGCAAGTCTCTCAGCTCTAACTTGCTAATTAGCCTAATGACCCGTTGATCACAATTAAAATGTTACACCCAGGCAGTGTTCTATATTTAACACAATTTCTGCCTTTCACCAAACTGTTAAAAACCAAGCTCTGGAAGCAGGACACAGAGACGATAAATACTAAAAGAAAAACAACTACAAGGGAACAGTGGACAGTTGCTAATGACAAGACCACCTATTCATTACACAGTCACTATTTTAATATGCTGTCTTTAACAAGGCTAGGCTTCTTCATATGACACAATAATGTGTCACAGATTATCACACACATTTTCAGTCATTGCTATTCCCCAGTGAGAACCAAGTTCAGAACAGAGTTAAAATGCAGCTGACATCTCCAAGCTGTCACCGTGGCAACAGCACAGGCACAAAAGGAAAAGAAAGAGACAAAGGTTTGTGTATATCTTGGTTTATAAAGAAAAAAAAGGTGCGTAAGAGTGTTTACCCAATTGATTTATGTATTAACTGTACAGTATCCCGTACAGAGCTCATGATCATAATATTGGTAGCCACCTTTACAATGTTCATCCAATCTAAGCAAAGCTTCCCCTGAGAAATAAATTGAAAGAAATTAATGGAAACAAGAGGAACACTAGCTTCTCCACTGGACGCAAGATGTGAGCAGCGCGTAGGTGTTCTGGTAACTGTTCCGTGACACGCGTGAGGGACTGTCACAAACACTTCCAGTGGGAATTGGCCATGACAGTTAGGTGGATAGTGATTCAACAGATCTTTTTTATAAATTGGGGATGAACACAATGACTAAGATTATGGAGCTCATAATAAAGCTAAAGACGAAATAAACTGACCTGCAAAATCGGTTTTGCAGTGAATTTGGTTTTATGATCAGATCTGATGTTGCCTTTGAATTTAGTTTGGTTTATTTAGATCCTCCTTAGCTGCAGGAACAGCAACAGTAGTTACTTTTCCTGGGGTCCATATGTTTTTAGGATGAACTTGTTTGAATTGAACTAATTTCAATTCTTCATTCAAGGTATTTTTTTTTTCTCCAGATGTGAATATTGTGTAAGTATCCACATAATCTCCCATTCTTCAAATCTTATAGAAAAACAGAGCAGCTTCGTAGCCCAGTGGTTAGAGCACATGCCACATCACCGTAATGTCTCGGTTTAGATACCAGCCTTGGGAAACGCAAGCTGCAGATGGTTCAAAGTATTAACAATTCAACATATTCAATAACAACTTGTGATCAATTAAATACTGCACTAAACTTTATAACACATAGAGCGCCAACCTTTATTTTCTTTCATCATCAGTCATCTTATTTAATGCAGTAGTTGTGGATTGTCCCTCTTTGTATGCATGCTGATACACAATGTTTGAATTATTTAAAAACAAAAAAAACTTCTTTGCCGTTTTTGGATGTTGAAACAATCATTTCTATTTTCCAATCCAATGTAGAGATGCATTTCTCCAAACTCAAATTAATTATATGACAAATAGCTTTTCAATTATACTAATACTTGCTTTTAAAATATTTTAACGTACATAACATGTTTTTCCCTTATCAACCTGCTGGAGTTTTTTTCAAAAAAATATATTCTCTTCTATTAAAAAAGTGATCTCACCATTTTTAATTGGTAATAGCGTGTCTTTTTTCTCCTTTTTTTCTCCAACTTTGTTACATAACTTCTTAATTTGCAATTGATTTTCCAATCAGATTGATCATTTGGATTTCTGTGTGCCATGTAGTCTCTCTCAGTCTGCTTTCTTACAGGGGCCTGTTTATCAATAACTGGCATCAGAGCTTAACCTGTGTGTGTGTGTGTGTGCGTGTGCGTGTACGGCGCTGTTCATAGGAATTTCACAAGCTAGATAATGTTAAAAGTCGGCGGGCATCACAGTAAAATATTTGCTGATCGGATAAATTATAAGGTTAACATAATGTGTTCAAGTGTAATCTCGTAAAATTAAGTTTTGAGTCTTGATTACAGTACTTAAGTAAATGTACTTAGTAACATTCCACCACTGATGATATTATTCAAGGTGAGACAACCCAGATAGAGCAAACATTAACAGTGGCAGAGAGCCCATTAATGGTGATATGAGGTATCACCATTAAACTTCCCCAGTTGATTACTTACTTACTTACTTACTTGTGCTGTGGCACGTTGCACAAAGTGTCTCCTTCATTAGTTGAGGGGATGCACCCGAAAACCGGTGCTTTCTCCTTCTACCCCCCACCTCCCTAATATTAACTTAACAATGTAGGAAATAACAATAACCATAATTAAACAGCCAAAAAAACAAGAGATTTAACTATTTAACTAACTAACAAGAGGTACTATTACTTATGGCAGAATCAAAAATATCAAGGAAAAAATACCTAACAATTACATTACAATAGAATCTGCAAGTCAACAAAATTTGACAGACAAAATATTAATTATTATTTATTTATTTCACTGAATTATGTTATATGATGTATTAAAAATAAAATAATCCATAAACCTTAAATTAATTATTGTATCATTGTTTTATTTGATGGCCTTGCTGCCCTGACCCTTAAATGATGACTACATCCTAGAGGTATTGATAATAACTTTTGATAATAAAGTCAGTGACATTTGTGAAAATGGGGTCAATACAAATGCAGATGTTTTGCATTCTGATAACTTGTGATGAATTGCTTGCATCTGTAAGTGAACACATAGAATAAGCATTCCAATCAATATTAGTTTCCTAAAAAATAAATCTCATTATTTAAATCTCATTAATCATATCACACGTATATAGCAAGAATGTCAAATGGCTTTTAATAACTTATTGATTAGTACTGTATTAGATGCTTGTTCACAGACACAGACATAGAAAACTCACCTGTTTTAATGTTTATGGCTGCTTTAATTAGCATTGCAAGAGTGTAAGCTGATAATGCCGCTCCACAAAGAGTCTCAGAGTGCGACTCGCAGGTGCCAGTTATTCAGGTTTGAAAGATGCGGCAGACTCATCATCTTGAATAAAAAATTCGGTATTTTGTTATGATTTTTCAGAGAATATCACAAAGCGTGCACAGAGCATGTCTCTGTCTCCTCTGATGTTCCCCTGCAGCTGATTTCATTTCACTAATTAAATCCTGTACTGACACATACAGTACATGCTTATAAGTGATATTTTGCCTGTATACAGCATCTATATTTTTTTTTGTTTTCATGCATCTCGTCTCTCTTCTTGATAAGTATCGACCTAATGTGCGTGTTCCCTGGAATGAAATGTGCTATGTAAATTAAAAAAAATTTCTTGCTTGCTTTCTGCTTAAAACTGGTGTTGGATGGTTAAACAAGCTATACTGTCCTCTAGTGACCTGAAATGCATTGACAAAAAGACTGTTGTGTAACCACAGCTGCAGTGTGCCGTTATCGAACACTGGAGCTGGTAGCCTCTACAGCCTGGCTACTTGGTCTGTAGGTGTTTGATTCACATATCAATGCTTGTGACCGGGAAAGAAAGGTTAATATTTCTGAAATCTTACTGATCTGAGAGCTTTGTATACACCGGCAGAGATAAAAAATATGAATCAGGAAATGTTTACAAGTCAAAACAAAAGAACTACACGATGTAGCGCTGCGTAATATAACAATGTATCACACATGGAACGCACAGCACAGACAGAGCAGCAGCGCGGGTACAATAACTAATATGTGGCAAAATTGTCTTGATTCATTCCGCGACCCCTTCATTAGGAGAAGTCCTCAATCACAGCTGTCAATCATTACATCTCACCCCTTTTTTGTAGAATCCGACAGCTCTCTCCCACACCTGACGCTGAAACTTTAAGCTCTGAAAATCCTTCTTAAAACTAAAACTAATTCAAACATACCTGAGGAGTACCATGGCACAGGAGAGACTGT
The DNA here is from genome assembly GCA_943593645.1 of Bovichtus variegatus. Classification (NCBI taxonomy): domain Eukaryota; kingdom Metazoa; phylum Chordata; class Actinopteri; order Perciformes; family Bovichtidae; genus Bovichtus; species Bovichtus variegatus. Next base: position 14,983,205 of record CALSCE010010635.1, on the reverse strand, counting down.
CAGGGCTGGCCATCATGAGTATTGAAAATAAAAGCCCTCGCAGTCAGGACTTAAAGAGGGTGCTTCTGGATTTTGCTCATCGATGAACAGATACTGCAGTCCTACTGGTAAAATGATTTCACAATTGAAGTAATCTATGTTACTGTGTCTGAGAAACCAATTTAAAATAAATAAATAAAAATAATTTAGCCTTAAAGGAAAAGCCTGTTCTGTCTAACGTCACAGTAGCCTTCAGCTGTGTAACCATGTGTTTGGGTTACGGTGCTGACAAGTGAGAATTTGCAATAGCTATAGCCACCTACACACACACAACCAAACAACAATGCATTCCCACACACACAACCAGCATTTGACCTACATACCAAATTTCAGCCTCCTAGGGCGAAAACTGTGGGGGGAAAAAGTGTTTTGATAAAGCTTGTTCATAGTGTTTCCATAACACTTTGTTCTTAATGGCACAGACGGCGTAAAATAAGTAATTATTTTTGGCAAACTCGAATAACGTGATTTCCATCTCATTTTCACTGGAGTCCATCCATGTCAGCCACATTAAATGTGTATGGCCTAGGTTTGATGAATGCTGTGTACGGAAATTTAATGTCAAACTGGGCACCTGTACCGTAAAGTTACAGATAAACGTGCAACGTGTTCCACACTCACTCACTCACTCACTCACACACACGCTATTTTGTGAAAGGGAGACATTTCATCGTGGCGGTTAGCGGACGTGGCCGTGCTGTTGTGTGGATTTTGATGTGATGTGCGTCTATTCTATTTACACTTTTACGGCTCAGCGCAAACATTAACCAAAGTCTGGCTGAACGGACCGGGTTTTAAACAGTTCTCTACAGAACAGCTGATAAAAATAGGAAACAAATAACTTCACGTACTGCACTTGGCTTAGGAACCAGAGGGTTCGCCAGTTCAAGTCCCTGAATGTATGGAGTGTGGACTGGTACCTGGAGAGGTGCCAGTCCACCTCCTGGGCACTGACAAAGAGCCCTTGAGCAAGGCAACAGACCCCCACACTGCAGAGTGTGTGTGTGTGTTAAACACATTCCCCGGGCGCTGTATATACTGTATATATACAGTAGCTACCCACTGCTCCTAACACTAGGAAGGGTTAAATGCGTCTTCATTTACAAGTAGATCAGTCCATATATACAGATATAGGTCTCATATAGATACTGTATACACACAGATGTGTGATTGTATGGACCCAGTGGTAGAGGTGAAATACTGCCCTCTATTCCTTTGGAGCGGGTGGTTCAGAACTACACATTGCACCTCTGAGGATCTGAATACTTGAGTATCACCACTCGGATCATCAGCATCTAGCTGCAAATTGTCTGCCTGTGTGTCTGTGTGTCTGTGTCTGTGTCTGTTTGCTTTAATTTTTCATTATGAAGGACATGTTGAGTGCACAGGCTGTAGAATAACAACACCATCAGCGTTTAGCTTGGTTCACTATAAACCTCACTTTACAATGCAATTCAGTCTGCCTCAGGGTCGCATTTCCCTTTCACAATAAAAGCCCTAGACATATAGACTACATCACTGCCTACCAGAGATCATTTCGCTAAGAGGCAACTCAACCAAACAGCTACAGTAGCTATCCCAACCGGAGTAACGCTAAATGTGGAAACTCTACCCGGCAAAAGAGCCCCGTTGACGGAGGAGGCGAAGAAGGCGAAGAGGGCGAAGAGGGAGAGTGATAACAAAAAAGGTCTGCTGAGCTTGATCAATAAGTAACACAAGATGCCTACTTATTGATACTACTGGGTGTTTCACTCCGCCTTTATCATCGCACTGAGATCAGGGTTTCTACTTCGGGATTCCTACGGTTGTCTCTTGCTTTGGACGGTAACTGTTAGCCCGACTGCTAGTAGTAGCCATGTTGCTAATGATATATGAAGTAGATGAAGTAGATTGATCTATTTGTGTATATGAAACTCAACAGACATATGTTATCAACGTCGATGTTGCGCAGTTTGTTTGGAAACAAATGCAGTGTGTCCTGTGTTGTTGATGGCTCTGAGGAAAACAGAAATACCAACAATAATACCACGAGGAGACAGTAAGGGGAAGTTGTCTGTTTATGCTTTAAAATAGTTTTTTTAACCTTGTGCTGCTGCAGCATTTACAGTAATCTGATAGCCTTCTGTTCAGACGTGTTGTTTTGAAAGTGATACAGAAATGTTTCAGGTACAACCTAGTAAGATTACCTTATGTATAAGTGAGCATGGTGCTTCATCAGACATGATCATTATTATTGCCTTTGTTTGCTCCAACATGGTTTACTCATGGTACTAAGGATTTCTGTCGTTCTATAGCATTATTTGGGCATTTTATGAAGCCATTGACAGAACAATTGTGATTCACGAAGGTTTGCATAACATTTTCTTATGTTTCTCTTATTCTGTATTAGGGATTCATATATGAGAAAAAAATACTGTTCATGAATGAGGCCCACATGAATGTTGTCAATTTGTGGACACTACCTACCCTTTACATAATGTTTATGTTTGCTCATCTTGGTTTCACTTTGCTGTCTTTGTTTGCAAATTCATTGAGAGCCACTGGATACCAGTGTACAATTCTGTGTATGTCTTGCATACTTGGCTAATAAAGGCAGAGGAGCTCAGTAATAAACGTTAGCTATGTACAAATCAAAAGCATTTTTGCTTGTAAGTGAATTTAATTATTAAATTCCTTACATGCTGATGTGTTTTTCAACGTGGGTCCAGGGTCCTCCAGAAGTCATTAAATGAGCGGGGCCCTATAACAAAATGAACAATATGAAAAAAGTATGTCATTTAGGCTACTGATAAAGGAAAAACTGTTGTTTTTAAATGCATTTATTAACTGTGGCTATTACTGAACCTTTGCTGAATGTTGAGTTACAGAACTGAATCATTAACCCCCTTTAAACTTCTTTTATAAAAAGGGGAGGATGAAATGAGCGCAGATGAGGAGCCTGGTCGCTGTGAGCTGATGCCATTGATTACGATGCCACCATAAACTCCTCCACCAAAAACCTCTAAACTCGCATTGACACATGTCAAGCTTTGAATATAGTGTGTGCATTTAAATGCTGAAGGCATTACAAACTTGTTTTAAAATATGTTGTTTGTTCAAGTGTTTTTCTGTTTTCTGTTTTTTTTTGGAAACTGGTTCCGGCTAGATCTGGCTGGCTCACACACTACACACTACCACTGCTCACACTATGGATTACAATATTTAAGGATAATTTTTAGTAACAATCGACCACATACAACGCTGCTCAGCCAGCCCGGTGCCGGATGAACAGACATAGCCTGTCACTGCGACATGACAGCGCGACGATCAGCTCTGCACACACGGTGCTTCGCGAGCCCACAGTCACTGAGGAAGTCTTTGAAGACACTTACCAGGATCCAGAGACGGCAGCAAGATCTGCACATAGATCCCCGCTACAGAAGATGAGTGGTCGACGGCACGCAGCACTGTCTGTTTCCTGTGTGCACGAGCCAGGCCTGCTCTCCAAGGGAGGAGTGGCTTATTCTCTTTTCCTTTTTTTTTTTTAGAGAGAGAGAGAGAGAGAGAGAGAGAGAGAAAGAGAGAGAGAGAGAGAGAGAGAGAGAGACAGAGAGACATAGAGACAGAGAAGAGAGAGACAGACAGACATAGAGAGAGAGAGACAGACAGACAGAGACAGACAGACAGAGAGACAGAACAAGGGAGAGACAGAGAGAGACAGAGACATAGAGAGAGACAGACAGACAGACAGACAGAGACAGACAGACAGACAGACAGAGAGACAGAGTGACTTTTTTTTTACTTTTTCAAAAACACTTTATTTACAATATTTTCCATAAACAACAAATTTTCCAATACATAAAGTGCTCAAACTTTTTTTAAAACTATCTCATAAAAACTTGTGCAAAATGCAATTCTTCGTCACTGACGGAACATATAATATTTTTAAAACACCAACGTTGTTTAAACGTGTCTAAATCTCCTAAATGTTTATAAAACCTGAACTCGAGCCAGAGTCTCGCCCTAATATTGCACAGCCAGACTGCTTTGGCCTCCTGCCCTTCTCTGTTCTCCACTCTGTTTTTTCTGCTTATATATATGGCCATCTTAGCTTCTCCTGAGAGGAAATTTAGGAGCTGACACTTTTCTTTGTTAGCTTTTTTGTAGGCAGCTCCCATGATAAAAACTACATTAAAAAGACTAAAAACCAGTGTTAAGAGAGAAGAAACTTATGAGTCTCTTACACTCGCTAAAAACATGGAAAACAGTCTCACGTAGTTGGCAAAAAGGACAGTTGTTAAAAACAGCAGGATTAATAACAGAGATAAAAGCATTGGAGGCGATGGCGCCATGTAAAATCCTCCACTGGAGGTCGGCGGTCCACTTTTTGAGGGGAGGTTTATATAAAATCCTCCACTGTGGGCCAGGTCCGCTTCCTCCACCCAGCCTGGTACTCCACACAGTGGAGGGCCTGTCACTGAGTATATTTTTTTTAATACTTTTTACACAGTTCCCATAAAAGGCGGTTTTATCCGCCTTATGCAGCGACAGTTTCTCAGGGTTTTTGACCTTGAGCAGGGGGCCGGTCAGTTCTCCGAGCCCTGGGCTTAGGTAGATCTCTGGAAAAGGATCTGCTGGGTGTGGAGAAGCCTTTCCATCGCCGTAGTCTTTAATGAGGCTTCTCTCCTTTTCAGACAGCCTCTGGCTCCAGAGCTCCAGGATCCTCTGGGCCACCCGGAGAGAGTTCAGACCCAGCAGAGAGCCCAGGGCCCGGGCATCGCTCAGGTCCGGCCCCACTGCATCCACCAGCTGCTGTAGAGTCAGGGTCCTGGACCTGCACAGCGCCACCATCAGGCCAGGTGTGACGCTGCTGCAGATGTCCAGCCTGGCTCTGTGAATTAGAGGCTCATTTAACAACCAGTGCAGAGAGTCAGACTTTGTGCACCTTTTTTTGATTAAAAAGGGTCCAAGACTTAAAAACACCCTGATAAAACAGAGGCAGCTCACTTAACTTTAAACATTTAGAATCAGTTAAAAACAGAGCAGCATCCAGCCCCAGGTTACTCACACGTCTGAGAATGCAGCTGGCCACATCTCTCCACACCAAATCAGCCGGGCCTGTAAGATATTTCTGTAGAAACTGGAGTCTAAAAGTGGCTGTTTGGCTGGCCAGGTGGACGAGGCCCTGCCCCCCCTCCTCTCTGGATAAAAACAGCACCCCCTGTGGCACCCAGTGTAGACCATCCCAAAAGAAATCCACCATCTTTTCTTGTATTTTGGATAATAAGTCTGAGGGAGGGTCTACACAGGTCAGACGGTGCCACAGTTGGGATGCAACAAGGTTGTTTAAAACCAAAACCCTACCTTTAAAAGACATTTGAGGGAGCAGCCACTTCCATTTGGAAATTTTTCCCTCAATCTTTTCTGTGACGTTCTCCCAGTTCCTCTGGACCACGTCCTCCTTACCCAGAAACACTCCTAGATATTTAAAGCCATCTTTTTTCCAGGCCAGGTTCTGGGGAAGAACTGGGAGACCGCCACGCCACTCACCGACAGCGAGGGCTTCACTTTTCTTCCAATTCACCCTCGCTGCCGATGCTGTACTAAAATCCTTTATTATGTCGATTAAAAAGTCTGCGTCCCTCCGGCTTCCAACAGCAACCACTATGTCGTCAGCATACGCTGATAAAACAATGCCGCCATTAAAACCAGGTAAAAACAGCCCCTGTAGGTTTGAACGTATTTTGCAGAGGAGAGGTTCCAGGGAGAGCGCATAGAGCATCCCCGACAGAGCACAGCCCTGCCGGACCCCTCTACACACTCTAAAAGGAGCACACAGAGCACCATTAAACTTCAGCACACTCTCAACTTCACTGTACAAAACCCTGATCTTAGCTATGAAACCAGCGCTGAACCTAAACTTCTCCATCACTTTCCAGAGGAAGTTGTGCTCAACGCGGTCAAAAGCCTTTTCCTGATCTAGAGAAATCAGACCAGTATTAATGCCCAATGAGCTGGAGACCTCCAAAACGTCCCGAATTAGGTAGACATTGTCTACCATGGACCTGCCGGGCACACAATAAGTCTGGTCCCGGTGGATGACCTGCTCCATAGCCCTCCCCAGCCTGGTGGCCAGGGCCTTGGACAGAAGCTTGTAATCCACACACAGCAAAGACACAGGGCGCCAGTTTCCGATGTCCTGCAGGTTTCCTTTCTTAGGCAGGAGTGTTATCACTGCTCTGCGGCAGGACATCGGCATGGAACCAGAGGCCAGACTTTCATTAAAAACATCTAAAAGATCATGTATTAAAATATCCCCGAAGGCTTTCTAAAACTCGACTGTGAGGCCGTCGATGCCGGGAGCCCGCCGTCCCTGCATAGCCTGCAGAGCGGCCTGCAGCTCCCGCATGGTCAACGGCCCCTCGAGCTGTGAGTTGGCTTCCTCGGAGACCTGTGGTAGTCCACCACAGAACTCCTCCACCAGTGTGTCCTCCCCCTCATACTCACTGGAGTAGAGGGAGGAATAAAAACTCACAGCTCGCCTTCTGATCTGGCTTGGTTCCGTTATTTCTTGCCCTGCGTCTGAAAGAAGTGAGTGGATTACCCTCTTCTGCCCGTTCTTTTTCTCCAGGCCGAAGAAGAAGCTAGAGGGAGCATCCATCTCGGTGGTGTTTTGAAACCGGGACCGGACCAGTGCACCCTGTACTTTTACCTCTAGCAGGTCGGCCAACGCCATTTTTTTTATTTTGAGGATTTCAATATATCCTCGATCTCCTGTGGACTCACTGATTTTTTCCAGTTCCACTATGTCACCCTCCAGGTCTTTCATAGATCTGGTGATGTCTTGTGTGACATTGAGGGTGTGCTGCTGACAAAGCATTTTGATCTCAGTCTTACCATGGTCCCACCACTGCCTAAGACTGCTAAAATCACACTTTCTCTGTCTAAAAACACTCCAGAAATAAATAAAAACCTCTCTAAATTTTTTATCAAAAGTTAAAACTGAGTTAAAATGCCAGTATGCACTTCTTGGCACAATGTTTCTAATAAAAACATTACATAAAAGCAAGGAGTGATCTGTAAAACCAACAGGTATAATAGTGCACATTTTAAAAATATTAAAATGATGTTTAAAACAATAAATACGGTCTAACCTGGCTGAGGAGATCCTGTTCTCTCTCAGGTGGGACCATGTGTACTGTCTAGTGTCTGCATGCATCCTCCTCCACACATCCACCAGGCCATGAGAGTGGACCAGCTGCCTCAGAGCGTTCTGGGACGCTGGATGCGGCTCTGCGTGGTTGCGATCTAAAGATGCATTTTCTGTACAGTTAAAATCTCCCCCCAAGAATAAAAAATCCTCCGAGGCACAGCCATTTAAAACATCATTAACTTTTTGTAAAAACAGCTTCCTCTCTGCACCGATTGTTGGAGCATACACGTTTATAAAAACAGCATTAAAAAGGTCAAACCGTGCTTTCACTAAAAGCAACCTCCCCTCGATAAAATGCTCGACCTCCAGTGAGACTGGAGTAAAAGACTTGGAGAAGAGGAAGCCCACTCCTCCACTAAGAGAAGTGTTGTGACTTAAAATGACTTCCCCTTCCCACTCTCTCCTCCAGTCTGTCTCATTAAAACAGTCGCTGTGCGTTTCTTGTAAAAACAGTACATCAACATGCTTCATTCTGGCGGTTTCATAGATTTGTTCTCTTTTTTTAAAAACTCTGGCTCCATTCACATTTAAAACACCTACTTTACATCTATCCATAATAAAATATGTGTTAAAAGCAAAAATAAAAACAAATAAATTAGTTAAGACACACATCATCAATGTTCATTTGCTTTTTTACTTTTAGCACAAGTTTCTTTAATCTAAAAACCTCCTGGTCAGTGAGGCCAGACTCCTCTCTCTGGCTCATATGGAGTCTGGCTGAGGTATTAAAAACGGCTATATCAGGAAAGTGTTCCTCCACTTTTACACCGTGCTGGTTTTTAGTTTGCTGGAGGAACACTTTCAAACTTTCAGCCGTGTACATCTTTTTTTTCTGACTATTACTTAAAACCACACTAAAACCCTCGCTGCTGTCTGAGGCAGACTCTTCCTCACTAGTACTGTCCTCAGTCTGCCCCAGCCTTCTTCCTGTCTGCCCTTCATCCCCAGTTTTTATATTTTTTGCCTCAGTTTCTTTTTTTGCCCTTCTTCTTCTTTTTGTAGCAGGTTTTTGTTTATTTGTTTCTGTTACTGCTGCTTCCTCCTCCATCTCAGCTTCCTCAACCTGTTCACCCCAAGTCCTTTTTTCCATTATATGATTTGCATTAATTTCACTGTTATTTTCTGGTTCTGTCTGTTGTTCACTGTTTTTGTCTGTTTTATTGATCTGTTCCCCATCATTTTCACATGTTTCTTTGCCTTTTTTACCCCCAACCTCGTTTTCTCCTGCCTCACCCAAACAAACGTGCTCACTTTCTTTTACACCTTTACTATTACACCCACCCTGTGAAATCTCACCACCTATCTCGTGCACCAGGTCGGACACGACAGTGGCACGGCGCGGCGCGGCTCGCGGAGCGGCTCGCGGAGCGGCCACCGGCCGCCCAGGCACAGCCATCGGCCGCCCAGGCGCTGCCACCTCATCCGCAGCGACAGCAGCAGCGGCTGCTCCCGGGGCGAGGGGGCCCACCGCCACAGCGGCTGCGGAGCAGCCGCCCTTGGCGGCGAGGCTCCCCCCCCCCCAAACAGCAGCCGCCCGCCGCTCCGCTACAACCGGCACGGTAGAGGGTGTCCCCGCAGCAGCGCCAGCCGTCTCCCCCGGCCCAGGCGGAGCCGGCTCCCCGCGCCTCGGACAGGCCCTAGCGGTGTGTCCCTCCTCTCCGCAACCAAAACACTTCATAACCGATGAGGTTGCAAAAATCACGTAGTCATAATCATCTACTCTAACATGAAAGCGGAGGTTGAGCTCCACATCCCGGTTATTAAGTATCATATACAGCTGTCTGCGGTGAGACACTACGTGCTTCAGTAACTGAGACTTACATCCAGACAGCATCTTCTTCACCGGGGAAACTATCTTCCCGTGTCTGGACAGCTCTCTACTGAGGAACTCATCGGTTATGAAGGGAGGGACGTTGGACAGGATCACCCTGGTTGCGGGCAGGGTCAGTGGCTGAACCTGCACAAACAAACTGTTCACCACGATACCTGTCTCGACGACGCGGTGCACCTTCTCCACCTGGTCCAGGAAGACGACAACGGCGCTGTTCATCCGCGCCAGCGACTTCACACTGCCATGTCCGACCTTCTCCCCCACCGCAAGCCCGATCTCCTCCACGCTACACGGGAAGCCGGCAGATATCTTAATACCGTGCTTCCTCGTGAGCTTGGCAAAGTCTCCATTTACCATGGCGTCAGACGCCGACCGGCGTGACACCGGCAGGATGGAAAACACACACTATACACCACCTACACCACCTACAAACACCACAAATAAACTAAAGTAAACTGCCACCAATAAACTAAGTTAAATTAACATATATTATTATTATACTGCGTCTCGCTCACACACCACAAACTCCCAGCATGCACCGAGAGAGAGAGAGAGACAGAGAGAGAGAGAGAGACAGACAGAGAGACAGACAGAGAGAGACAGAGGTGGAAAACTCAACAGATGAAACAGGTTACCTCTTTTAGATGACATAAAAATAAATAAATAAAGGAAAGACTTACAAAAAAAAGAATATATTTATATCGTTAGACCAAATCTATTTTTTTATTTAATATTTAAAAAAAATATTTAAAAAGTAGATGACACCAACAACAACAAAAAAGTCACCTTTGGTGGAAAATGCCTTTTCCAACAACACCGTCAATAGAATGTTCAAGTCTGAGTCCTGTGCAGACAAAGATACTCCACCAGAGGGGAGCACCACACCAGAAATGACATTTTAGAGCACTCGTGTTTTTGTGTCCTGTACAGAAACGCCACTTGAGAGCACCAATGAATGAAATGTCCTATTCTAACATTCATAAAAATGTTAAATGTTATTTAAAAAAGTAAAACATAATTATTAAATAGACCGATTTTGCATGGTAGTGCAAGTGTTTTTCCACAGTACGACAAAAGAGCAAAGTCACAAAGCACACAATCAAAAATGGATGCAATAGATATCAACTATTGCACTTGCACTATCCCCTCCGAGAACCATCACCTTACCGTGGTGGAGGGGTTTGGGT
>CALSCE010010635.1:14864907-14942956 GCA_943593645.1 Bovichtus variegatus | reverse complement strand
GGAATTGATTTCTACGGATCTCCATTTCAAATTAAAAGAACACGACACCACTAAAGGACCACTCGCCAGTAAAGAGGGCAATGGGGAGCCAAACTCTCTCCAAGAGAAGACCCTCTCGCATCTTGACACCAGCCAGACTCATCTCGCCAGGAGGATCCCTTCGTCATCCTGCTCTGATTGACTCCGGAGCGGACGAGAAATTCATGGATGAGGGATTGGCAAGGAGCATGGGTTTGGACTTAGACCCGCTACCCGAGGTATTGGAGGCCATGGCCCTGGATGATCGACTACTTTGTCAGGTCTCCCACATCGCTCACCCTGTACAGCTAGTCACGGCAAACGGACATTCGGAGAGGATAAGCTTCCATGTGTTTAACTCTCCTTCACACCCGCTAGTTCTGGGATTCCCATGACTTGTCCAGCACAACCCCCACATTGACTGGACCAGCGGAGAGATACTGGTCTGGCACCAGACGTGTTCCACCACGTGGTTTCCAGCCAGCCAGAGGTGTGATCTAGGGATCACCTCATTCAAGAGGGAGAGCCCGGAGAGGGACTTTCCGGAGATGGACAAGGAACCAGCTTGTTATCTAGAGCTTAAGGAGGTCTTTAATAAGACTCGGGCCACAGCCTTACTGCCTCATCGGGAGTATGATTGTCCGGTTCACCTTCTTCCAGGAGCTACTCCCCCTAAGGGACATTTGTATTCCCTGTTCGCCCCTGAAAGGGAGACCATGAGGAAATACATAGAAGGAGCCTTGGCGGCTGGGATAATTCGTCCTTCTTCTTCAACCGCTGGAGCAGGGTTCTTCTTTGTGGATAAGAAGGACAAGACCCTCCGACCCTGCATCGATTACCGTGGTCTGAATAAGATCACGATAAAGAATCGGTACCCCCTCCCACTCATATCTTCGGCATTTGAACTATTAAAGGGAGCCAAGAAATTCACCAAACTGGACTTGCGCAATGCGTATCATTTGGTGAGAATAAGGGATGGGGGACGAGTGGAAGACAGCATTCAATACTCCCAGTGGTCACTATGAGTATCTGGTCATATCCGTTTGGATTGACCAACGCCCCGGCTGTTTTCCAGGCACTGGTCAACGACGTTCTCCGGGGCATGCTTAATCGTTTTGTGTTTGTGTACTTGGACGACATCCTCATCTTCTCACCCGATGAGGAGACTCACATTCAACACATTAACCAAGTACTAAGGAAGCTGCTGAACAACTTGCTTTTTGTGAAAGCAGAGAAATGTGAATTCCATGTAAAGACCGTCTCTTTCTTGGGCTTCATCATCTCGGAGGACAATATCCAGATGGATAAGGAGGTCAGTGCGGTCACCCAGTGGCCTACCCCCACTAATCGGAAATTGGTCCAGAGGTTTCTGGGGTTTTCAAACTTCTACTGTAGATTCATCAGGAACTACAGCACGGTTGCCGCACCCTTACATGCCCTAATGTCCCCTGCTGTCCGTTTCTGTTGGAACGAGGGAGCGGAGAGAGCATTTCAACGGCTGAAGAGAAGTTTTGCCTCCGCTCCCATCCTAATCCTACCAGACCCACAGCAACAGTTCCTGGTAGAGGTTGATGCGTCAGACATAGGACTAGGGGCGGTTCTGTCACAACGTTTCACGGTGGACAACAAACTGCACCCATGTGCATTCCTCTCCAAGAAGCTGTCACCAGCAGAGAGGAATTATGATGTCGGGAACAGAGAACTGCTCGCCATCAAGGTGGCTCTGGAGGAGTGGCGTCACTGGCTAGAGGCAGCCGAACAGCCATTCCTGGTGCTAACCGATCACAAGAACCTATAATACATCCAGTCCGCGAGAAGACTGAATTCCCGAAAGGCCTGATGGGCTTTGTTTTTCACCCGGTTCAAATTCACCCTGACCTACCGACCAGGGTCAAAGAATGTCAAGGCTGACGCCTTATCTTGCCTTTTCGACCCCGACCCGAGTCCTAGACTTCCGTCGTTTGTACTGCCCCCATCTTGAGTAATCGGAGCAGTAACCTGGGGAATCGAGGAGGCGGTAAGGCAGGCCAACAAGGATATCCAGATTCCTAAGGGGGTTCCTGATAACCGCTTATTTGTTCGAGAGCATTTGTGTCCGCAGGTGATCCACTGGGCCCATACTTCTCTGATTTCCTGCCTTCCTGGAGCTTCAAGGACGTTATACGTCATCCAGCAACGCTTCTGGTGGCCATCCATGGAGAGGATGGGCAGAGAATACATGGCGGCATGTCCAGTTTGCGCACGCAATAAATCAACCCGTCAACCACCGTCAGGTCTACTACATCCATTACAGGTACCACATCGCCCTTGGGCCGAGATTTCAATGGACTTCATCACCGGTCTGCCCTTGTCGGAGGGCCAATCCACCATCCTGACGGTGGTTGACAGATTTAGTAAGATGGCACATTTTATCTCCTAAGGAGACAGCAGAGGTACTCCTCACACTCCTTTAGAATACATGGTTTTCCGAGGGAGGTGGTATCCGATCGAGGCCCCCAGTTCGTGTCTCGTTTCTGGAGGGGGGTTCTGTGGGCTGTTGGGGGCCAAGGTCAGCCTAACTTCAGGATACCATCCTCAGTCAAATGGTCAGTCGGAGAGGATGAACCAGGAGCTGGAGACATGCTTGAGATGTCTCATCTCCCAGAACCCTACTACCTGGAATAAACACCTAATATGGGTAGAGTATGCCCACAATACTCTACCTGTCTCCTCTTCTGTTTATCTCCTTTCCAGTGTGCGTATGGCTACCAACCACCACTATTCCCAGATCAAGAGGCAGAATCTGGCCTGAGGCAGTGTGCCCTCAGGCCAGGCATTGGTTCGCAGATGTCACCGGACATGGAGTCGGGCTAGGAAGGCTCTCCTCCGCAGCTCCGCCAGCTACAAAAGGTCAGCCGATAAGAGGAGAGTCCCAGCGCCGGCGTATGTGCCAGGACAGAGGGTGTGGTTGTCTACAAAGGACCTTCCACTGCGGGTGGAGTCGCGCAAGTTGGTGCCATGTTTTGTAGGTCCTTTTCCAGTGGCCAAAGTCATAAACCCCGTGGCAGTTAGACTACAGTTGCCCAGGTCCATGAAGGTGCACCCCACCTTCCACGTCTCCCGGGTAAAACCGGTGCAAACGAGCCAGTTGGTTCCCGCAACCAAGCCCCCACCTCCCCTCCGGTTCTTCGAGGGGGGGGGGGGGTATACACAGTCAAGCGTCTGCTGGGGGTCAGAAGGAGGGGTAGAGGCTATCAGTATCTGGTGGATTGGGAAAGGTATAGTCCAAAGGAGAGATAGTGGGTGGCGACGAAGAACATTGTGGACCATACACTAATCACGGATTTTCACCGCCAGCATCCTGAGCTGCCTGGGACGTCAGGTGCCGTACCTAGAGGGGGGGGGATCAGAATCAGAATCAGAAAACCTTTATCCGTCCCACAGCGGGGAAATTTACAGCGCTACAGCAGCAAAGGGACAGTGCAGATAAAAGGTTAAGTACAAATGTATAAGTACTATCAGGTCCCGCTCCGTTCACTAGATGTTTTATGTTATGTCTGTTTCCTGTTTTATTGTGTTAACTGCATGTTCCCTCTCTGTCTGTTGTTCCTACTTCCGGTCCCCAGTTGTCTCCACTCTGTTCGTGAGTGTCTCCACCTGTGCCTCGTTGTCCCCTCCCACTTCCTGGTGTATATAGTCTGTGTTGTTTGTCCCTTGTTGCCAGTTCGTCTTTGTACTTTATGTCAAGAGTTCCAGCGTTATTCCCGTATTCCGAGTTCCTGATTCCCCGGCTTCCTCGACCCTGTTTCCGTGACCTGACTCCGTCTTCGCCTGATCCCTGCCTGTTGTTCCGCTACGCTGAGGACCTACCTGTGCATCGACCTTGTTTCTGTGACCCGACTCTGCCCTTGGATTTCCCCTGCATGTCTGTATGTCCTGTTGTATGTCTACTTTACCCAGTAAAGTATATCATCGTCTCTGAGTCGTGCTAATGAGTCCCTCTCTCCATGTGTACTGGTCGAACCATTACACAAAACTTCTCAGATCTTCTCTCTATCCTTCTCTGCACAGGGTGGATCTTGACCTCGACACATGCTCCATTAACGGCTGGAGGTGTGAATCAACAACCTCAACATGTATATCAGCCACCATCATCACCTGCCGTATCATCTCCTCCCAGAGTCTTCAGCACCCCAAAGAGCTCCAGCAGCCTTCAAAACACCATCTCCTCTGCAGTAAGCAGCATACTCTCCTCCCTGACAAGCTTCTCTTTTGATGAGGACAGCACCGGAGGGGCTGAGGGAGGTTCGTATCATCACACTCACGATACCAGAAGCGGAAGAGGACCCCGGCCCTCTCCCTCAGATGAAGGTCCCACCTATAGCCTGCCTATGGTACAAGTAGCAGGTCCAGTAGGCTCAATGATGGTGCAGAGACCATGGACAAACAAAGAAATGATAGATGTTCTGGATCACCTCCCTGAACCCCGGACATCAGGAAGAAAATTTGGAATCAAACTTATTGCTTTTTGCCGTGAGTTCTCCCCCACAGAAGGAGACCTGAGACGATTGTTGGTCAAGAAAATGGGCCCGGCAGATTATGCAAAAATCTGAGTAACATGCCAGGATAATAACAGACAGACACACGTAGACTGGGATGACGCTGCCAACATACCATATAGGCACATGCTTGTGGGAGTGATAGCAGCGCTCAAGGTTGCTTTCCCTGCAAAAATAAACATGAACAAAATTAATACCTGCAAACAAAAGACTGGTGAAACTGCCCAAGAGTACTACACCAGACTCCATATTATTTTCAATGAAAACAGTGGTCTCCTGGAACCCATCAACCGTGGAAATGAGGCAGGCAATTGGGAGAGTTATCTTAAACAATGCTTCCTGGAAGGCCTCCACTCACATATCTCAGCTGCAATGAGATTGAGCTGTGTTGGCTATGAAGAAGCTCGCCTTACCGAGATCATCCGACATGCCAATCATGGTGAGAAGCAAGCCGTTGTGGAAAAAAGGAAGAAAACAGACCAGAAAGAAACACAGCTGCAGATGACACAGCTCACTATGGTTGAAGCCGTACAAACCATGGCTTTGGGACAACAGCAAAACTGCCACAACAGCAACAACCACAACAACAGGCAGGAGTAATTATCCCCTACCCGGACTCTCCCGTCCGTGCCCCCATCTTCCCTGTGAAGAAAATAAGAGACATGGGTCAGCCTACTGAGTGTCGTTTTGTGCAGGACTTGAAAGCTGTGAATGGAGCTGTCGTCCCACGCGCACCTGTAGTGCCCAACCCTTACGCTCTTATGTCACAAGTACCACCTGATGCTAAATGGTTATCTGTTGTAGATCTGTCAAATGCATTTTTCAGTGTGCCAGTTCACCCAGACAGCCAATTCTGGTTTGCCTTTAATTTCAATGGAAAACCATACACATTCACTAGACTGTGTCAGGGTTATTGTGAGTCTCCGTCATTCTACAATCAGGCACTTCAAGCTAGCCGCGAGCCTTTGGTTCTTACTGAGGTCACAGCTCTAGTGCAATATGTGGATGATTTGCTCATAGCCTCACCAACACAAGAACAATGTGAAGCTGATACTTTGCTGTTGCTTAAACATTTAGCAGCAGAAGGTAATAAGGTCAGCCTTTCCAAATTACAATTTGTGAAAACAGCTGCTACTTTCTCAGGACATGACACCTCAGGAGAGGGTAAATCTTTATCTCAAAACAGCATTAAGGCTATTGTTGAGTTGCCCAAGACTAAGAAACAACTTATGTCTTTTATGGGAACATGTTCATACTACAGAACCTTCATAGCTAACTATGCCATTCTTGAAGCTCCATTGGGTGATCTGATTTACAGAAAGAACTTGTCTTCTAATAACCCTGTGGAGTGGACACCTCAAGCTGACCAAGCTTTCGTTGATCTCAAAATGGCTCTTCAACAGTCTCCTACTCTTGGTCTTCCACATCCGACCAAACCATTCACACAGGCAGTGGACGAGAGAGAAGGTTGTATGACATCTTTTCTTTTGCAGACACATGGGGACAGACTTAGGCCTGTAGCCTACTTCTCTGCCAAACTTGACCCTGTGGCAGCAGGATTGCCTCGCTGCCTCCAAGCAGTGGCTGCATGTGAGAAAGCCCTTCTTGCATCACGTGATATAGTAGGATATTCAGAAGTCACACTCCTTGTCCCATGCTGTCTCTCTTATTCTTCTTGAACAAAAGACATCACATCTCTCTACTGCCAGATGGCTTAGATATCACACCATCCTCCTTGACATGCCAAATGTCACGGTTAAAAAATGTACCGTTCTCAACCCTGCATCTCTTTTGCCTCTTCCAGACATGACGGTGAGGAGCATAACTGTTTGGCTGAGCTACAAGTTCAGTGCACTCGTCACGTAGATCTGTCTGACACTCCTCTTGAAAATGCAGATTTGATTCTGTATGACGGCTCTGCTTCTAGAGACCCCGCTACAGGAAGTAATCGTGTTGGTTTTTCTGTTTCAGATACTGCTGTGCTTACAGTAGACCCTCTTCCTTATCACCTCTCAGCACAGGCAGCAGAGCTTATTGCACTCACGGAGGCCTGCAAATTGGCAACAGATAAGTCTGTAACCATTTACACAGACTCAAGATATGCATTTGGTGTCGTACATGATTTTGGGGCAATATGGAAACATAGACGGTTCCTAACATCATCAGGTAAATTCATTGTGCATCACAAACTTATGCTTTGTTGTCTGCCATTCTGCTGCCCAAGGCTATCTCTGTGTATAAATGTGCAGCTCACACAGGAGTTACTGACCCTGTATCTCAGGGGAACGCAGAGCAGATGCAGCAGCTAAAGTCGCTGCCTTGCGCCCGTTGACACAGCAACAGGACGCTGAACACACACACGCTAACATCTGTTCCCTCCTTTCTCTCAGCACTCCAATCCACTGCTACAGCAGAAGAGAAACTCCTCTGGACCTCCTGCAGCTGCAGGTTCCATAATGGCTTGTCTGCCTAAACATTTCTTTAGACATTATGCTAGATTGACACATGGAGTTGATCATGTGTCAAAAGGGGGAATGTTTAGTGCAATCACAAATTCTTGGTTTGCCAAGGGGTTTTCGGCCTACGCTCAAAAGTATTGTCAAACTTGCATCATATGTGCAACACATAATGAAGGCAGACCAGTAGCTGCTACAAGTCAAGCAGCACACCCACCTCCAACACGGCTGTTTGAACATGTAATGATGGATTTTAATGAACTCAGCCCATCAGGAGGCAAATCTCATTGCCTTGTGATGGTGGACATGTGGTCCAAGTGGGTAGAGGTATTTCTGGTGTCAAAACAAACTGCCAGTGTAGAGGCAAAGGCTCTTCTGACAAAATACTCCCTTGTTGGGGTATCCCGAGCAGAATATCCAGTGACAATGGTTCGTATTTCATCAACGAAGCCATCACACAAGTCGCCGCGTATCTAGGCATAGATCTTAAAAGACACTGTGCTTATCATCCAGCCAGAGGGGGCGCGGTAGAGAGAGAATGGAACACTCAAAACTAAACTGGCCAAATGTTGTGAAAAGACAGGTCTCCCATGGACCAAAGCACTGACTATTGTGTTGATGTACACGAGAATGAGGAAAAGAAAAAAAAACAAATCTTTCACCTTTTGAAGTCCTGTTTGCAGTCCCTCCTCACATTGGTGTGAGACCTCCCACCTCTTCCCCTCTTTCGACAACTCTCTGTGAACATGACATGGTGACTTATTGTATTAACCTGTCCTCTAACCTCTCTTCCATCAGAAAACAGGTAGACGCAGCACTTCCTCATCCTGCTACAGAACAACTGCACAAGCTACAGCCTGGTGACTACATCATCGTGAAGGACTTCAGACGAAAGAATTGGCGTTGCAAGAGGTGGTTTGGACCATTTCAGATTCTTCTCACTACTCACACAGCAGTGAAAATGGCAGAGAGAGCCACTTGGATCCACGCCAGCCACTGCAAGAAAAGTACCAGATCCAGAAACACCTCACAGCGACACAGCCTAGACTCCAAGAGAATCACCGAGGGTGTCGTTGAATCTAACTGGAAGGAGTTAGCCTCAGTGTGAGCAATGAGCGTCCTAGTGACGTACGCAGTTACACTGCCCTCAAACTCAACCAACATAGGAGAAGTCGTCAAGTGACGTGTGTGAGTTTCTGTGTCACCACCGAGCGATCTACAACCATGAACCAACCAAGACCAAGGCCACTCTTAAGACATCAAGGGTATTGTGGGTTAAAAGAAACAATGTGTTTTATATTTGTAACTAGCTGCACTATTGTACTTCTGCTGATACTGTTGACTCCACCTACCCTACCAACGAAAACAAATGGAACAAACATGACTGACCATTTTGATAATAACACACACATAAATCATACACGCATGAAACGTACAGCAGGTTCAGTAAAACACTTGCAACACCAGTGGTTAGAACTGGCGGATGACGTACCACACGCTTATGCACATAATCTATGGTGGAGATATGCCAAGTTCAGTGCACACAGGCAAAATCATTCAAACTGCTATGTGTGTTCTAAAATGCCAGTATCATCACATACACCACACATAACAGTGCCACCCGTACTGACATCTGCTGAAGAGTGTTTTGTACAACTTGCTTCTTTTGGTAAAATTAGAGATTATTCTGTAGGTGAAATGATCTACTCCAAAGCCTCCTGTCCTTATTCAGGTCAGAGGTTAGCAGGTAAAGCTTCTAACTTTAGATTTCCAGTAGTTATTCCAGCACATATAGAGTTTAATCGATGCTTCACACAAGATGGTTCTCATCCTATAGGGAGCTTACCTAAAGAATTTGGCAAAAATGTTTATACCACATGCATACTTAGGCGTTACCATGACTGTGTTAGATGGGTATGGCCTACTTATAGACGCTCTTGCATGAGAGCAAATAACAGGAATATGACTATTTGTGGTAACAATAAATGTGATGGAGTGAAATATGAAATGCCAGAGAACTCATGTCCAGCTGGAGTTGACTATACTTGTTTTGCCAGGTCCTATGGGCCATCACAAAAAGGCACATTTTTGGTGTCTGGAGCATGGTGCTTATGTGGACATTATGTCTACGCACAACTGCGTGCAAATTGGTCAGGAATATGTGCACCTGTAGTACTACGTGACCATACAGTTTTATATTCAAAACTTACATCTTACACAAACGAGATATGCCAAAGTTTAAACCACATGACACAGTGTGGGGATCAGATGTTCCAAAGGAATTCAAACACTGGGGAACAGGAAGTAAGGTAGTGATGGCTCTTTTCCCTTGGGTAGGTATAGCAAAAAATACACTGAGATTAGAAACGATTGATTATAGATTCCAGTCATTTGTTAATTACACCATTTCAATAACAAGAGGCATCAAGGAAGAATTGAGACTCATGACTATGCAAAATAGGATGGTATTAGATCAACTAACAGCAGCCCAAGGAGGGGTATGTGCTATGGTAGGAGAGCATTGTTGTACTTACATACCAAAGAATCATGCAGATGGACATATTATAGCAAGCGGTATAGCTAATATGACTTCTCTCCAGGAAGCTATGATGAAAGACGATCACCCAAGTGGGGATGATTGGTTTGCATGGTTAATATCTTCATGGAAAGGTTAACTGATCAAAATAGCTGTGATCTTACTGATCTTTCTTATGCTTACATCGTGTCTCATACCACTTATAAGACGCATGATATCAAATATGTTCGCTAGACAAATGTTATCTTGT
Source organism: Bovichtus variegatus (assembly GCA_943593645.1). Lineage (NCBI taxonomy): Eukaryota > Metazoa > Chordata > Actinopteri > Perciformes > Bovichtidae > Bovichtus > Bovichtus variegatus. Next base: position 14,933,158 of record CALSCE010010635.1, on the reverse strand, counting down.
ATTACACACCAGACTGTTGAACAATCTCACTTCAAAGCTGACTTATATCCAAACCTTCAGTACCTATTTTCGGATACCAATTCTGAGTCTGACGAGGTAACAATTGAGTAAAAATGTACTTCTCTCTTCAGAAACCTGGGAGGGAAGGAAAATGTAAAACAAAGCAGAACAATATGAAGTCTCATTTTATCGTATAAATAACGTAGTCGTTTATATCCTGAAGAATGTTTAAAACTGCTGAAGTATGTATTTTGTATGAAATTATCCACAAAGGATTTATTATGATCAAATATGTGATATGATCAAAAGGGGGGAATGTAATGGAAAATTTCATCATACTGTAGTAATTTCAACTGTTTGTATTAAGCTTAAAATTATTTGTATGTCCTTTGATCTAACCAGGACAGCAACTCTATGGGGGTCACATGTTTATCTCGTGATACTGCCCCTCCCGAGGGGGCTCCTCCACTAAACTCATCTCCTCTGTTTTATGGCTTTACACCTCTGACGTAATTTACAAACAGGAACTCTGACCAAATGGAGTTCTGGCTTCAATCATGTTTTCTTTCAATCACTTCGATCTCTTTGCTCTCTACTGTAGAAAGTGTCTTGACTCAGGAATGTGGTCAGGAATACTATAGGAGTAGAAGAAGAATCTCCATACTGGGTGCTTCGCTGCAGACTGCTTGACACTCTGCAGTGTTGTTCCTTCTTGCAAGAATAAAGAATTAAAATATTAATTATTCAATTAAGTATCTTTATTTCAGTTTAATGGATTTGCTCCTCAGCACCTATTAGTATAGTTTGTATCGGTTATATTCCACGACACTAAACGAGCAGCAATGGGCACAAACATGGCCTCATTGCTGTTTGTTTTTGTGCAGAGAGGTCTATCTACAATTTGGCCTACCTATCAAATGGGATCAGGAGTAGGGTTCTCTCCCCAAGAACTCTCTACAGGTCACCTCCAACCATGAACCATTGACACCAACAGGGATATGGTCCAGAACCCGCGGGCGAGGATCTAGGTTAACAGAGTTCCACAGCAGCAGCCCAGCAGTCAGGAACTTCGGGATATGCGGCAGCCCAGCAGACAGGAAGCTCAGGATTTGCAGCTGCCCAGCAACTGGGAGCATCGGGATTTGTGACTCCAGTCCAGAGCCTATGGGAGCTATTCCAGCTCCACCTCTACAGATGTCTTTGTTGCTGTATCAACTGCTTCAGGAAGAGACGTCAGCTCAGTAACATGTACCCTCAACTTCAACTTCTTCCCCATTTTACACCAATCAGGATGGAGTGATTCTTGTACTAAAATTGAGCATCGGACTCTGTCTCCAGTGAACTCTTTTTAAAAAAATTTTGAGACTTCAGTCTCAAAAAAGTTCTCTGGACCAGAATTGGAGTTCTTTATCTCCGACAACCACTCAACCTTTGAAGATCTCCTTGAGGACACCTAACCTGTTGACAGTGTATTATTGACAGTAAAAAATGTGGACAGTCACATAACATCACAATGGGTAAGTCCAAGGAGCTCAGTACAGATCTAAGAAAGCACATAATGACATGTGTCAGTGTCTTTATTCAAGCGACTTCTACACCATGACACACTGAAAGGCTACCCTGCAAAAAAGAAGCCCCTGCTCCAAAATCGGCATCTTAAAGCCCAACTCAAGTTATTTGCGTATCAGGACACAGAAAAACCTTCTGGAGGAAAGTTTTATGGTCACATCACACAAAGATGGAGTAATTTATAAAAATACAATCAGGTCACTGCACGGGCCGGCCTCCCATCCAAGTGCCCTCAGTGCAGAAAACAATGCAGAAGCAGAACTCCTGATTCTAAAGAGAGCACAAGAAGATCCAACAGTTGGCTCCTGACACTTTCCAAGAGTAGACAGAGAAGAAATGGGAAGTAATTTTCAAGTGCATGACCACCAGGTGCATCCACCTAGATGTTCTTCATAATATGGATACAAATTTTGTTCCTTATGTCGCAAAGAAAGTATATGGCTTGGCGAGGAACCCCGTTAGGGCTTCTTTGTATGTACATATATATATATATATATATATATATATAAATGTACACATATATGTATGTATATATATATATATATATATATATATATATGTGTATGTGTATATATATATATATACATACATACATACATATGTATTACCAATTTATTTATATGACTTATTATTATGACACACATTATTAATACTATTATTATCATTTAAATAACTATTATTAATATAATTGTTCTGACTAATATTACTGTTGTTATTTTTGACAATATCAACAGTATTAATATTGTGATTATTATTATTATAGTAAAAAACTTATTTTACTATCCTATAAAATTGCCACAGACGTCAGGACTGCCGAAAATTGTAAAGTTCTGCAGTGACTGGGCCTGGGTGTGGCCAGCTGGCTCTCTAGCATCCCCTAACACACACCATGGTCGGGATAAAGTTGCTTTGATGTTCACGATATTTGGTGGGACCATAAGTCTCTTCCCAAATACATTTTATCTATACATTTAACAATTTTTTTCCAAACAGAAAGTTGGCCTTGTTGGATGCCGTGCCAATCCTGTCGCTGCTGTCAAACTTTAAATCTGTTCTCCTTCCTGCTGCCGTCAGCTGTCATTTCAGGTGATATTGCTGCAGCCCTCCTCCACCCCATTCACCTCCAGTCATCATTTCCAGTGCATCAGAAGTTCACTCCTCATCAAATCCAGATCATCAGCAGTCTCTTCATCTCATCACACCTCTATTGTCTAGACCCTATGGGGTTTTTCCTGTTCTACTCAAGGCGTCACTACCCCCTTAAAATATATGATGTCACGATGGGGTCTATGCCTAAGAATATTCACATGAAAGCATGTCTGCAGATCATGTGTTGGTGTTCTGTATGAAGCGCCAGGATCACGGTAGATTTAAATGTATTAAATAACATGCAGCCAGAATACAAATTATAAATCCATTCATGTAATGCAAAACTTTATTTGACTTTGTTTCTAATCAGACATAGGCTACTGTACAAACATCCAGGGAGACATGCAGCTCTATCTGACTTTCTATTAACAAAGTTAGAGAATTTCCATTACCTCTAAATAGCTTCAACTACAGTTCGTCATGTAAGAATGCATCAATCATGTTCAAAAATAAATTATTCTACATTCATGTAACAAATCAATGACCTATTTTTAAAACTCCCTGATAACCTCTATTTCTATCTCGCTTCTATCTTGTATTTACTAAATTATATCATTTTACTTAAGTAGGAACAGGTGATGTTGCCTTGAGATTTTATGTTTTACATTCATTCTACTGTTAACTGGAGCTTTGTATGGTAACTTCTGGGGAGAGTACAGTGTTCACACTGCTCGGAGGGTCCAGGTCAAAATGAAAACAGCTCAGAATCAGACTGGGCATGGTCACATGGAAGTGGAGTGGCAGTCACCTTCCACAGCTCCTGAAAAAAGAAAATGTAATTGATAGTAATGTATATTAATGAAAACCTTACTAAACCGCTCTCGGAGAAATTCCTCTGCATCCAAACTGTGGAGGAGTGGGCAGCCACATTACCTAAAATCCATTTTCAGGCCAGTGCTTTAGTCAGGGCAGTAGCTTGACAATTCCTCATACCTAATACTGCAACATTATTAAACAGCAGAAAGTGCTCATACAGTAGTAGCACAAAGTAATATCCTACCTAATGCAAGGAAGTTTAAATTTTATGTTGCCTCGGTATACCATCTTAGTCACTAAATATATCAAACTTCAGAGTTATTTGTGTTTCTGAATATTAGTTGTTGTGCAACCTTCAGGCCACAAGAGTGCAGGGCAAACTAACAGGAGGATCTGTAGGTATTGAGCGGAGGCTGCATAATGCTGATGACATGCTACGTATGTGTTATTAATATAATAATTTTTTTATACAGTAAATAAAGAAAAAATACAGACTGCCCAAAAGAGTGGACTAGGGCAAAACCCTAAAAAAATAATTACAAAAAAAAAGTAAATATCCCTTTTTAAAATTAACAATTCATTATTGAAGTTTTACAACATACTCTATGACATGTGTAATATCATTATCTTTGCGGGGGAGGGGAAATGCTGCTGTAGCTTTCTGTTTGTTCCCCGTAACAGCTCTTCACCAGGTTTATGAAACAACTCCCAGTCAGTGCAGATGCATAGCCAATCGCTGTCTCAAAACACAAGTGACATAACTTAGCCAATCAGTGTACTCTGACGCAAGCATAGTCAAGCAGCAGTGGAGTAGTGACACGTAACCTGTTGACATATTACAAAACATCACAATGGGTAAGTCCAAGGAGCTCAGTACAGATCTAAGAAAGCACATAATGACATGTGTCAGTGTCTTTATTCAAGCGACTTCTACACCACGACACACTGAAAGGCTACAAAAAAGAAGCCCCTGCTCCAAAATCGGCACCTTAAAGCCCAACTCAAGTTATTTGCGTATCAGAAGGACACACAGAAAAACCTTCTGGAGGAAAGTTTTGTGGTCACATAATACAAAGATGGAGTAATTTGGCCACAATGACAAGAATTATGTATAGAGAAGGAGAGGCGTCCAATCCCAAGAACACTGTAAAGCATGGCGGCGGTAGTATTATGCTCTGCAGCTGCTGCCAGTAAAAAGGTTACAATGCAGAAAGTGGCTACAATAAGGAAGAAGGAAGATCACCTCAGAATTCTTCAGGAAAACATCAAACCATTAGCTAGAAAGTTCAACCTTAGATGTAACTGGGTGTTCCAACAGAACAATGGGCCTCAGGCATGAATCGTGGGAACGCAAAGGTTTCATCTTAATTGGGATCAATGTGCCGCTGGACATGGCTGGCTTATTGGTGTTATTGTACAATAGAATTTGTATAATTCTGCATTATTACTTTTTAAACAAAAATCCAACATTTAATTTAGGTGATAACTTCAAACTGACCCACTGTGGAGGAACTTAAACCGATAAATTACGATGGATCAGGTTTTAGATTGAAGTCATTAAGGTTTGTTTAAATGTAAGTGAAATTGTCCCCATTAGAAAATAATGATGTGTGTCAGTGTTTCCCTTACCAATTGCTCTATGCGTTCATACAGAAGAAACTGTGCAAAGTTAGAAGGGAGCTGTTCCACTTTGAAGTTGCATCGTCCATCTACCAGGTCCTGGAGCTGAGACAGACAGTGGCTGAAATGATTGTAGGCATCACAGGAAACATCCATGTGTCGCAGGGTGAAGTTCATCCTTGTAAGACGTCCAGGCACAAAAGGAAACATGATGACTGCTTGAGCTTGTAACTTGTTTGTGTGCTCGTTAGTGGCTTATGCTTCACACATATCAACAAATCGAAAAATGACAAAGCAAGTTTCCTCCTCTTTTAACTCTGTGTGCAATATTTGAAGCAGAGAGACAAAAGGGTCTGGTAAACAATACAGATAAGCTGAACCCTCTGAACACCAAAACATTACCGCAGTGGCCAGGGGTCGAATCCGGTCCGTGGCCCTTTGACACATGTCATCCCCTCTCTCTTTCCCTTTTTCTGTCTATCTTCGGCTGTACTCTAATAAAGGCAAAAAAGCCGAAATAAATTAATTTAAAAAAGGAACTAGAATCACCTCCTTGCGGTTGAATGCCTTCGCCAGCCAGTCAAGTTGCAGTTTACATCCATGTGTACATTTGTTGCAATTTTGAAAGAAATACTTACCCAACTTATAAAAATCGGCACGTTATGGGTTAAAAAGGGCTCAACACGCCTTCTGCTGTTTTAAATAAGCCCTGAACCTTGCAAGGCCGATGCTGACAAAAGAGTCGAACAATTGGGACTTTTTTACGTCATGAAACGTCTCAGAGACTGCCCCGCCACCACTCTCATCCCCCTTGCCCACTTTTTAACATTTTTCAAAATGATGCAGTGGGTGGAGCTAGGCTCAGGGTTGGGGGTGAAGTTACACTTAAAGAAAATGACCAAAGTTAAGCATATTTATCATTGCCAGAAACTGTAAAATTGTTTCTATTATAGTTGTGTTTTCATTTTTAGTAGCAGTAAGAATAGAGTAAGAGACTCAAAAGTTAGCTCTGAGTTTGGAAAGGTCAACTAACTGTAATGCTAATTGATGCAGTGTAAAATGTGGCCATTTAAAACAACTATAAACACATTTGATCTCCGACGTAGTCAGACAACAACACGTCATACAAAACTTATTTTCTAGTTTAAATTGGCCACTACGATATATCTGTGCCATCAATGCGCAAAAATATTGCACACTGCTTCACTCTGATTAGAAACTGCAGAAATATAATTTTAATTCTTGATGCGGAATGATCGGTATTTTCATTCACTGAATGAAATTAATCTTTCATGCAGTTGTGGAAAAGTCACTCACCATACAGAACATCAGCATTGATGTTTCTGCAAAACCATGGCTACCAGGAACATGCTTAAAGATACGTAAAAGGCATTGCTCCTTACCTTTTCTCTATGGAGATGAAGATTGTGCAGGTGTGAGGAAAGGTACTGCAGAGCCGGTACAGTGTTCTGAAGAGGCCATCTGTCAGATCATCGTCATAGATAACTGGTGAAACAAAAACAAATCAAAATAATTGTTCTGCTGACTGTCCCAAGTACGGAGTGTGGTCGCCTCCGGGGCACTGCCGAGGTGCCCTTTAGCAACGCAACGGACCCCCACACTGCTGCCCTGGGAAACATCTGTTCTTTTGGTGCCTTTTTAAATTGTTATATGAAACTAGTTTAATAGATTATCTGCATGGCTAATGGCATTTTTAGGAAATCTAGAAAAAGACTGGAGGAAATAATAACGGACAAACCAGCCCTGTTGTGACGGCGTGCTGGTACCTGGTTCTGCTCTCTTCGCTGGGACCAAGACCAGGAAGACGGGGTGAAGCAGAGCAGCAGAACCACATTTCAGTTGTGATCATTTTGTGAGGCAGGTGTTACCTGTGTTAGCCGGGAGGCTAGAGAACATTAAAGCCTGTTTGTTTTCACCCAACCTCCTCCCCATCAGTCATGTTTACTGAGTGAGTGCAGGACACACTCACACCTATGCAGCATCATTTCTTCATTAAGTTTAACACATTACATCCTAAGTATCTCAAGCTGACAAGCACATGCTAGTATGCCACTGAGTAATTAATGGCCATGGTAAAACTCCACTGTAAAGCCTCATATTGCTAAGATAGATAGTAATTTCCTACTAGTAGTATTTTAATTGTTGCAAGTAAGGTAACCCCGAAAAACATATAGAACAATTAAAAGACCATTTCAGCCTCAATAAATGTAAAGTGCTACTTAACTATTGCAATGGCATGGTTGTGTTTCAGTGCAATAACGTTTTTAATGAAGCATGTTGTACTGCATATTTAAATTTTGATCAGCTCAATAACCTACCATCAGCAGCAATGATGATCTTAGTGTTGTTGTACATTTCCGCTACTTCCTCCTCTGTCCAGCTAAATTCCACGTCAGCATCTACAAAGAGTAGACAAATGGAGAGAGACACGTTTTCTATGGTCAGATAGTGATTGTTTTTTGTAAAAAAAACAAGGTGTAAAGGTCGGTAGGTGATACTTGTTGTTTCAATGTGCCATATACATTTTAACTGAACATTGCATACCTTTTGCTGCTATGTAGATATACAGTAAGTATCAGATTGGACTCAATATCAAAGGACTCAGATCAAGGCTGAAATATTATGGATTATAATTTTAAGAATAAAATGCATGAATATCAAAGGAAAATAAATGGTAAACAAAAGTGGTCTACATTATTAGTATTCACATTAAGAATAAGTATAGTCAGGCTCTATTGATTTGTAAAGCTTTAAGGCTCTTAGAAAGAATAGGGTTGGTGTTATTTCATGTTTTTCTTGATGTCAATAAATCCTATTGTCATGTTCATTTCTAGAATAAAGTGGAGTAATCTTGTCAACATCCAAAAAACTTTAGTGATACATACAAAAATCAATAAAATTACAATACGGATTACCCGCACACTGGAATCACACATCCCTTTTATTATACCAGCAACATTACAGTCTTTCTTGCCTTCTTTTGTTGATGACCCTCATCCCTGAAATACTTTGGTTTAGTTTCTGCATATATTTGCTAACCTAAACCAGATTCTACACCCAGTCAAGGCAGTTGACGCCGCAGGAGACGTGTGAAGGCGAGTTGAGCTCACCAGGGTTTGGGTATGGCAGTAAGGCTTAGTGGTAATTAATTCCCCTAGATCTTAATAACTCCCAATACTAGTGCTGTGACACTAGGAAAAGGCCAACACCAACTATGTGATTTGTCCATCTCTCATTACTTTCTGACTTGCCTATCCTGTCTGTGGTACTGAGCCCCAAGCCCATTGGCTTCTACTGAAGATGTAAATCTTTAAAAACACCACACAAATAAATAAATAAAAAAGGCTCAGTAATTTCTGAAAACAGCTGGTCACTATAGTTTTTAGAAAATGTTACTTAAAAAGGAAATACATTTGTTGGGGGATATTTTTGCACTGGATTGATCCGTATTTGGTGCTCTGGTGACATTTGATGTCATACCTCTCTCTCCTATTTCTACACTGTCCTCTGTTAAATAAAGGTGGAAATGCAAAACCACTAGAATAAAATAAACCCTGTGTGTGTTCATGGAACATGTCACCCAGTACAACAGTGTGGCTCATTGATTTGTTTTTAATAGTTTATGGAAGTAATGGAGTTCTATGGCACAGAGGAATAAGATATAGCCTACATAAGATATACTTTGGATTCACACACAATACTTATTAGGACACATTCATTGTTGGTTTTGGTCTTTTAAGCAATGTGTTGACAATAGCAAAAATGTACACTATTTCAGCCCTATCTTCTAACAGTGAGTAATATTTTGCAAGAAGTCAGAGAACAATAATCCTGTGTTCGCGTCAGGGCTTTATTGTCTTCCCAACTAGACAACTAATAATATTAACAAAAATAACACATTTAATTTATATAGAGCTTTTCTAGATACACAAAGACACTTACAACGACAGTGGATTGGAGAAACAGATGATACCATTGCGATAAGTGATTGAACAATTTATCTACCAAAGAGAGCAATTATTATTTTACTAACAGACAGATCACCCCCATATGTATATGATTTGCATAACAGAAAGCACAATGACAGTATTATAAGACTGTGGTTGGGATCAGGGAAGAACATTGGTAACACTTAATGGTAACATAGAAGAGCATGAATTAATTCATGAAACACATCCTGTACAAGAATGAATCATACTTCATGCATGTCTTCATGCAAGAATAACAAATAACAAGAATAAGAAGTTAATTATTGCCACAACTAAGGGATTTCAATCATCAGGATTTATGGTCATGTCTTTTTTAGTTATTTCTGTAGTTAAAAGGCGCAGGCAAAAAAATAAATAAATTACTTACTGAATTTACACAAAATGTACTGCAGATACATAAGATATTTTTATATTTGCTTTATTAAAACTAATAAACATAACAAGGCACTTAAAACAAACATTGATGCATGAAAATAATGCCCAACAAGGCACTTAAAACAAACATTGATGCATGAAAAGAATGCCCAAAAGTAGGTTATTTTGTTTAATTTACAAACTTGACTTTTTTCTTTGAAGTGTCTGTACACCTCAAATTGCTTGCCAAACTAAATGCAATGTTCCAAAAAAAAAAAAAAAAAAAAAAAAAAAAAAAAGATATTCAGGATTAATAAAAAATAAGAGTCCTTTTATAATTACTGAACCTGTAGGCTTCTGCTCACAAAAAACCTGCAAGTTTCAGTAAACAATTTGAGACTGCCCTTTATTTGAATAGATCTCAGTGTCATCTCTGGGTTGGGAGCTGTGAGTTCAGCAATTGGCACCGATACACGATGGTATTCCAATCTACCCCAAGCTTGGCATAAGCTTCAGCTCTGCTGATGCCACCATTTTTGATCCATCTCCAGTACTATGTTGTGGAGTTCTTCATGGGTCGGGTCCCGTCCTGTTACTGCAGGTCCAATTAACAATATGTGTAATACCCGAATGGATCCGAGAACACCCGGCAGTAAACAGACAGCGTGAATCATGATGGAAGTGCAGATTGTGTGTGTGAGAGTATATTACAACTTGCAACATTAGGCCTCTTATGAGTGCGGCCTGTGAAATAAGGTGAAAAAACCATAAGAGCCAGGGAGCAGAGGTCAGACTGGGAGAACACAGATGATGGCAACGCTAACAGCCGGAGCAACGAGCAATCGTTATTATAGTTCATACGAGAAACAGTCAAAATTATCTTTATTATGCAAGATGCAAAAATACTGCAAAGCTAATTTAAATGAATCACATTTGTCATCTGTCAACGTGACAGCAAATGGACTTTTAAACTGAAATAATGAACAGATTAGCCATGCTGTTTCAATCAGCAAGAGAGGAATAATAGAAAACCTGGATGTATTTGACCAACTTTCTTGGCATGGAGGGTGGATATGAGTCACGGCTACTAACATTCCATTAGGGTTTGTACTGTACGTCAAGGAAGAGCACACAATTTACTTGATCGAATGAAATGATAGTTAAAAAGCACCCTAATGACAGAGCTCCACAATGATTTCAAAAGTTATATTTGCTTTATTATCAAACAAGTAATTATTACACAGTACAGTCAACCCTAGCACACACACGTATGTACTGTAAGTACATGCACGTTCCTCCTTCTCCCCATTGTCCTCAGTCTCTTTAGAACTGTGGAAGATTTTCTCTTTCTGATCCACATTTCCAAGTGCTGCATATTTTGCATACTTATCCATGATTGACAAATCATAAATCAAGAAGAAGGTAAACAGTTTCAAGACAAAGGAGTTACATTCACTTGAGATTAAAGGAAGTTGATTACAGTGTATTTAACTACACAAGTTATTTCCGTGCTTTGTGTCTTTTGTGGTGTTTGTGGTTGTACAAACTATATAATAATTTACCAACAGAAACATGGTATGATAAACTATTGGATGGATGCAATTTTCATGAAGCTTATGTCTTCGCAAAACTTTTTATTTTCTTCGTTAAAATGTTATGAAATGTTTACTTTGTCGGCTTTTGAATGATCAATTAAAATTTGTAAATACTCTGAATAAAATATCTTGTTTGTGACCTTTAAAGCTAGGGTGTAACCGATTTTATAAACTTTTTTTGTTATATTTGTTGAAGTTCTCTTTACATCCCGACAGCAATCAATAAATCAAAAGCTCTGACAAAAAAAAGAAAAACATCTGGTATTTGAGGCTGTCATAAATATAAATAATTACCCGACTACCTACCTGCCTGCTTCCTGCGCGCACTATGCTCGTGCACTCATAGTGCGTCACCAGAGTCTGACAGCTGTGAGTACTAATAAGAGTCATGTTCTTTGTTTACATTCATAATGATCATTCAGTGTGGAGACTTTCCCTTTTGGAGCTTGTGCTGCTTGAACTGGAAAAGAGTCGTCAACACTGGGCTGTGTCTGGTTGGATCTTTTGTTTTAGCTTACTCTTGCTGGCTTATTCACTGTTAACTACCTAAGCTTTAAGGTAATACTGTAAAATGCATAGAATATGCACATTTTACTATATATTCACCTAACTAAATAACTGACAATTGATATGAATTCTTAAGTTATGATTTGATATGATTAAACTATGATTTTTTTCCAAATACATAGACAAAAGGGTTCACAAAGATGATTTATGCATGAGCAACAAATAGTTACATGTGATTTCACAAGTGTGTCACCATTAACCATATGTTACTTATCAGTATTAAAGAAGGACCAGTTCACCACTTTATTATTAAGTGATTAAATAATGATGCCACTCTGTGTTTATACTGTTGCTCATTGGTTTCAAAGTGTGTGTGTGTGTGTGTGTTACCTGTACAAAGGTCATGCTGAAGCCAATCCAACCGTCTCACTCTCACATCAGCAGCTGATTGTCAGAAGAGACACTATTAAGCCAGATGTCACAAGCCTTGTTGGGTTTTCATTGTACTCCACAGTGACAATGTTTTCGCCTTATTAAACAATATGTAATAAAAATACATAATAAAATAAAGCTATCAATGAATTATTATGAATTTAATCAAATGTAATAAATACATTTAAATTAGTTACACTCTTGAGTAACCCAGTTTTCAAACTTTTATTTAAAAAAATGGTGTGCTCCTTTTCAGGACAGTTTCACTTTCAGTGTGTAATTGTAATCAGTTTCCACCTTTTTTTCCCCTTTATTTGGGATCACATTCGTCATCTTTGTACTATGTGCACAGCAACCATGGTTGGTCCCCCAAGCGGGAATTGTAAATAATTGAGAAGGAAATGAGTGGAAAAGAAAGAGTAATCTGACGTTATCTCACCTGCAGGATCCATCATGTGTCTATTTAATGTAACATTTCTCTTGCACATGCTAAGAAGGTCTTCTCCCACATCTGTAAAACAAAATGAACAGTAAGATGTCTACATGATGTCTGTTCTTTTCTGAACTTCAAATTGGCTTTGCTCCATCATGCCTATCCAGACGTTCTTCTAACATGCTCCAAAATAGTATGCTGTAGATAGACATAATGGAATCAGTCTGAGAAAGGATGATTGGAATATGCCACAGGGAAAACATTTGATTTTAAAATATGAACAACAAATTAGTTACATTGGAATTTCTTCTTTTAATAACCTAAATATGATCAAGCTTCAGCACAGTATTCATAATATAGTGATATATCTATATAGTGATTGGCTTGACTGAGGTTTCTGTGGATGAACTTAAGCATGGAACATCTCCTTGATCTTGGGATCAGTATGTATGACACAATGATCTCAGCACAGAATTTACAAACTTTTTCTGAGCTTTCAACAGCATCTTACAGTCTTCATCAGTGGCCACCTGATGACAGCTGAGCCAGCTTCATTCGCTGATGAAGACCATGAGATGTTCTTGAAAATTCAGAAAAAGCAATAAGTGGACCTTTGAGTATAACCTTCCATGCCCAAGTTGATTCAGTTGTATTTACAGAAACTCTATTATTACATTAAGATTAAGATATTGAAATACATTCCCGGTATACGTTTTCAGTGTTTTAAGTTCTGCTTAACATATCTGCTTGATGGCATTATACCTGTGCAGTACACCGTTTTGCCGATGGTTGCCATGATGATGCTAGTTAAGCCTGTTCCGGCTCCCAGCTCGAGGACTGTAGCTCCTCTGAACATGAGCGGCTTGGAGAGGATGAAGTCAGCCAGGAGGAAAGCCCCTCGCCACACCTGGTGTGAGCAAGAAGGACTCACTGCTTTAATGCCTTCTTGATATCAACCACCAATTCGACAAACAAGTCATGGCACAGTTCAGCATTAAGATTGGAGTTTTTAAATCATCAACATCATTTTAAATTTAAATATTTAGAAAATGTATCTATTCAAATTAATTAACATAAAACATCATCAGCTAAAACGTAATTTACACATATACATGATACACATACACACTAGGGGAAATAATCTTTAGACTGACATTATTTTTGACATCTTTGCAGCTGGCTAAGCTTCTCATTTAAAAACATATAGCATGATTTTTCAACATAATGACTACACAGAAAAGTGACCATACAATGTACACCTCTCTGGCAAACTGAACAAAAACAGGATATGATAAGCTTAATGAATTTAGGACTTATTGCAGGGCTAAATGAATATCAAAAGACACAGGAGCAGACAGTGAGACATGGGCAAAATAGTTCAAAGGGTGTGGAATGTGTTCTCTGTAACATTTACATTTATGCATGTTAGTTTTACTGGACTTTATGGACTAACTTTTCTTATGAGAATTTAATGTACATTGACAAGCTACTGTATGCTAAGTAGAAAAAGTTTCAGAACACAGTTGAAGTGAACTGAACTTTTTAACTAGAAAATTCCCTACTGAGAAATGTTGACTGTGTGACTGAGGCTCAGTGTGTGTCCCAACGCTCATATTACCAGCTATTAATAGCAGTAGCTGTGTTGTTGATTTTCATAGGTCACACATGAACTTCCTGTAAGGATAAAGTTACTCTATGAGGCTTGTATTTTGAATAGCAAGCATAATCCTGAGCTTCCTGTTAGAATACAGATACCTTCTGGGGCTTTCATTTTGAAAAACGAGGCTCATCCTGAGCTTCCTGTTAACATAAAGTAAGAGGCCCATCACTAGTTTCCTGTTAACGTAAAGCGAGAGTTTGGGGGGTTTATTTAGAAAAACATGCCTTGTTCTGAGCTTCCTGTTAAGATAAAGTTAGTCTATGGGGCTTTTATTTTAAAGGGATGAGGGTGGAGGGTTGAGAGAGGGAGGGAGACGGGATCAGACTGCTGATCATAGGGAGGTTACTCTATAAGAAGGGGTACTGTGAGAGCAGTAAAAAAAAAAAGGTAACTCCTATCGTTAAAATGTCTCACCGTGAGGATGGGAGTTTTGCACGTTACAAACTGCTGGCTGGCCTCCAGAAACATTTGGTCTGATTCAACATGGGGTTAAATGAGGCAGATGGTTGTAGGTTGTCACACATTTGGCCAAAAACTGCCTAAAAGTAAGTCTGTTTGCTTCAACAACCACATCTTTCGAATTACCATAATTGACCCTAAAATTATTGCCTAGAATTATGTATGAAGAGTTAAATTTGTGGGCTTGGCAGCAGGTTTAAGATCTGTTTTTCAGAAGATTTTAAAGCTCCTCTCCACTCTCGCGATTATGTCACCCACTCTAGCTCTGAACATTCCTTCCCATACACACCCATTATAAATCTGAATGGTCGGAAAATGTCACAACTATGATTTAGTGAAAAACACGACAGCTATTAAAATACCTGTTTAGTCCAATAAGTCCTTAGTATCAAAACCCGCTTAAACTTTTTATCTTTTGTCTAGGTTAATGTATGCCCAATCTGTATGGCCCCAAATACTTTTTGACCTCTGTTCATGTCAATTTTACATTGATTCCTATGGGGAAAAATTATCGCAGTTTGTTGCGATTTTTGTAAATAAACGGCTAGGTGAATCGCATAGAGTCATAACAAACCATTCCTAATTATTCCGCACATTTTATGGGTTTTTTATGCATTTCGTGTCAACGCTGCAGAACTAGTAGTGCTGCGAAAAATGTAGAATCAGATGCGATAATAATAAATATGTATCGTTTTTCATCATAGCTTCATGTTTCACAACAGGTTCAACAGTCACCTCACAAAGGCTGATGGTGAGGGGTGGAGCAGAAAGACAAAAAGTGGAGTTGATTTAATTTTACTGACCTGTTTGCCAACGTCCTCCAGGGTTGTGGCCATAGTGTGTTCTGTAAAGAGATTGGAGTCATACATTAAGCACTTCTTATTTAATATATAGTGCATACATTTACCTTCATCAATTTATATGGGTGTCTGAATTCCAAGTGAGACAGGCCAGACTGGCCATCGGGAGATTTACCACTCTTTCAAATATTAAATGAATTGGGTAAATCAAAGAGAAAGTGACCCGGGGCAGCTACAGTCACCCTTTCCAAGTTGATTTGTGTTTAAAAAAAAAGAATAAATGGCACCAACGCTTATTCATGCTATGTAGTAAAGCAGGAGATGCATATTAATTAATATTGGAAATACCTCCGGTCGATGACAACTCTATACTGTTACTATACTGTTCACAGAGAAATTGTCAGTGACCATCATGAGAACATATTAGAGGAAAGCTGAAAATACAGAAGGAATAAGCTCTGGATAAGATGAGTCAGTCCTCAAACCATTCCCCAGACCGTCCATACAACCAAAGGACAGGCTACAAGTGCGTCTATGTGTCTCTAATGGTGCCGATGCACACACGCAGCTTCGCCAACATTTCATATTTACCGGATTTTTGCATCAGATTTCAGGATGCCACATTTAGGACATTTAAACCGACCATCTACATTTTAACCAAGAAGACTGGCGCGACCACACTTGTCAGTAGCTTTCTCCTTCTGTTTGTTTCACTCAGTCCAGACATATTTTAAGATGAATGTAGTCCTAATGAATCCATTCAAATGCAAATATCAGCAGAATTATTTTAAAATGTCAATATTTTTACATCGATTATAGCTTTCTATTTGTATGTCTATCGGGGTGTGCAAAGCATTTGAGATTACACCAATCAAATAACTATTACAAAACACTACATCGCTAGTTTAATCAATTTTTCTTTAAAGGAATTCCAGAAGTCATAATGTTATAAGTGGAAAAGACAGGTGACAGTGTATGCACAAGCCTACAATAAGGAGCTAATTAAGAAATATAACCTGGGTGGGTTGTCCCTCCACCACTCGTCAGATACTGAAATCATGAGCCTGGAACGTGATGTGTATTGGAGGTGGTCCCGCTGTATAATTGTCAGTCGATTGCATCAGTAGTGAAAAGGCGCTAAATTCCACAACACTGTCTTAGGGCCTTTTCACACCTCAAGGTCCGAACCAAGGTTTGTGTTATTGTTACATTGAATACCTTTGCTCGGGTTCCTTTTGGCATCACATTGCAATGACACAAGGGCACTAAAGACATGACAGGACATTTTTACGTCCTTTCGTCAGCATCTCGATACTTGTAATTGATTGGTTTGTAGACGGCTCTCCCGTCCTCTCATATAGACGCATACATACGTAGACACGGAACTTTACTCGTGTTTTGAGGAGATGCAGCATTTATTCAGTGACACACTGAAACCTACACTGTACATGTACTACCATTTGACAAATTTACTGTTAATCTACACAATCGCGAGTGTGCGGACTGTCGGTCAAGGGAGAGAAAGAGAATGTGTGTGCAGTGAGTAGGAAGTCAGCAGTAACGTAGCCGTGCAGTGTGTGTGCAGTTTATTTGTCGGCGAATAAATGCTACAACTCCTCAAGTCCACCTGCTGATAAAGGTGAAGGGGCTCTGGTTAACCCTGAAGCTAGCAGAGACAACAACAGTTCAAGATTAAAGTGGGCCGACATTTAAGGTGCACCAGCTGTTCTCATGTGATGAGCAGCCATGATCAGAGGCATGCATGCTGCAGTGAAAAGTGTTACAGTCTTAAATACATACAGTATCTTTTTCAATATATTTAAACATATAGACATTTGATCTTCATTTAATAATACTGAGAGATAGAGGTTATACAACTAAAAGTGTAAAACTGAAACAAATATTTTTTTATTTTTAGAATTAAATTAATATAAATGCATTTCTTTATTGTGAAAGAAAGTATTTAAATAGAATTGAGGGCATCACATCAGGTGCAGATGATGAGAACATTGATAGAGGATTTTGGAGAAGCTGGTCTTATTTAAACCTTAGACATTTAGTTTGGTTTGGTCTTGATTGTTGAAGTGAATAGTATCACCATGGCAAGATCAAAAGAGCTCTCTTAGGGCTTCAGAAAGAATTCTGAAGGCCTCCGAGATCTTGTCATGGTGGATGTAGATGCGTACGAGTCTAGGAAGGGATCTCCAAACAATTAGAAATCAGCCATTCCACTGAAATATAAATTTACAAGTAGATCATTTAAAACAACTGCCAACATGGCCAGGTCAGGCCGTCCTAGCAAGTTCAGCCGAAGAACAGACCGTAAGATGCTTTAAGAAGTCTTCAACAATCCTAAAATGTCACACCAGGACCTACAGGCAGCTCTTGTCGTAGTTGATGTCAAAGTCTATGCCTCTACCATCAGAAAGAGACTATATAAGTGTGATTTTCACAAGAGGTATGCAAGGAGAAATAAATCCATCAGGGCAAGACCCAAGTTTTCCAGAAAACACCTATTTATAGACCAGGACTTCTAGAAAAATGTGCTTCAGGCAGATTAATACAAGTAGGATTATTTGGACACAGTAATAGAAGACATGTTTGCTGCAAACCAAAGAGAGCATTAGAGCACAAGACTCTCATACCCACTGTGAAGCATGACGTGGAAATGTCATGGTTTGAGGCTGCTTTGCTGCAGCAAGGCCTGGCCAGCTCAACATACAATCAACTATGAATTATTTATTATATCAGAAGGTGCTTGAGGAAAATGTGAGACCATCTGTCCATGCAACCATGACAATGACCCAAAACATTACAGTAAATCCACCAAAGAATGGCTCAAAAGAAAGAAATGGAGAGTTCTGGAAAGGTCTAGCCAAAGCCATGATGGATCTTAGTCCTATTGAGCTTCTGTGAAGTGATTTGAAACGGGCTGTGCATAAAAAAAAAAAACCTGAAACATCACACAGCTGTGACGCTTCGGTCGCATGTCACATGTTCTAAGGCTTACCGTAGTGGCCCGGATTCAAATCAGTCTCTCTTCCCCATTTCCACTACATCTTCTACTATCAAATAAAGGCCAAATATCACAAAAAATTAATGTCAGAGACTGGTAAAATTTATAGGAGACATCTAATTTAGGATATTTCAGCTAAAGGGGGCAAAACCAGCTAATAGGCCTAACCCTTCCTCGATAGGAATTGGCATCTTTGTTAATTTTTCGTTCAATACATTTAAACAAAGTAAAATTTTCATTCACAATTACATCACGTTTCTATAGATATTGTTTGAAAGAAGATCAAATATTGAAATGTCCATATCTTTAAAAGAAATATGAAATATTTCATGTTATTTTTCACATGACTGTGCATGCATTTAAATTCACATCCAGAACGAGGACCTTTATGGCCATTTAATCTTATGTTGAAAAGTTTTTCATGCCATGTCAAAGTCAAACACAGATTTACTCGACATGATAAAATCTAGATCTTCTTACCAATCTTTATAATGTCATTGAAGGACTGATCATTTTCATCATCCGTATTCTCCTCTTCTTGTTCTGGTACAGGGTTGGACTGTTTGAGAATGATGGGACAGATCAAGTCTCGGCCATTACCCTCCTTAGGGTTTTTCCTCGGCCTGGGGAGTCATAAGAATAGCATGAAATGCATCTATGGAAGACAGCAATATATAAACCAACGCTGTAATTCAATTTTTACTTAGCATAACTTCTGTGAAAACGTTCAAAAGTTTAAAGTCCGCCTCCAGACACATTTTAAAGTATGTAGGGTTTGCCAAATATAAAAGTAAAACAAAAACTCAGTTTCTCCTCTCAGTTTTTCTCTCTCTCATTAAGTTATTCTAGATCTGGCCTCGCACTGCTGCTGGGTTGAGCAGGATATCATCGTATATTAGAGCTATTCAGAGGGAGTAGAAAGAACAAGAGGTTTCCATACCGACGCGTGATGTCAAGGTCTCCGTCCTCATCTAAAAATGGTTCCACATTGCCTTCCCCGTCTTCCTCTCCATCTTTTCCTTGTGGGAGTTGTGTGTCTGTTTCTCCATCTTCCCTTGGTTCATGGCTTTCCCCAGCCTCCTTTAAACCTTCCCCTGGGTCATTGTTGTCATGTCTTTCACCAACTGACATGATCTTGAATTTAGAAATGAAGACTGAATGGATGAACGACACAAAGTTAGAAAGTGATTGGAAAAATAAACAAAAGAAATGAAGACAAAGTGGAAAAGTGACCTGAACATTTGATTTATTCCAGCACTCCACATACTGATTTGATTTTATCATTCTTCATCTAAGGAGCTTTAATCAATCATCAAACAAAATAGTAAAGCTTAAAAAATGTCTTATGACAATGTTTTATGACATTATCAAACTCACAAATCACTCTTTTGATGTTGAAATACTTTCTTTCAATGGAATTGTATATATTAAAATATTGTATTATTGTTTTCCAAAATTCTCGTCTGAAGTTATGATTACTTTGCACATTTTTATTCCAAACTTCATCCTTACAAAGTAAGCCAACTTACGTCAGTGACTGTTTAAGATGTGTAAATACTTTTGACAGATAAAAAGTGAATATTCAAAGTGATGAGTTACCATTTTATGTTAGAAAACCCAAGTAGTGACCGGTGCATCGGCGCAGCAGTCTTTATCTAGCTAAAGCCACTTGCTTATTGACAGATGTGACCCCGTCCTCACACTGCTTTGATATCGTCACCAACCAGTCGGGCTGAAACAGCTCTTTCCTAATGGTGTATTGTGCTGTGTGGAACAACACATTTGCTATCAGCCACAAATTGAACTTTGACACACAAAATCTTGAGGCTCTGGAATATCCATCCAGTTTGAGAGAAGGGGTGGAATCTCATTCAGCAAATATTGTTAGTTTATATTCCTATTGGATTTCTGTCTATGCTGAGTCCGAGATGATACTTAAACTTACCTTAATGTTGAAAAAAGTATCTGATGCAATTATATTTTCTTGATTTATCATTTAGTCTGTAAAACGTCACAAAATAGTGAATAATGTCGTTCCCAGTTTCCCAGAGTCCAAGTCGACATATTCAAATGTCTTGTTTTGAAACCAAAACCCCCAAAAAACAATGATAACAAACTGAGAAAAGCAGAAAATCCTCATATTGGAAAATTAGACACCAAAGAATATCACATTTCTTTCTTTAAAAAAAAATGTTAAAACAATGAATTGTCAAAATAATGAATTTCCTTTTGAGTGATAAATCGCCATATTCAAAACTATTAGTGATATGATATAATAAATGATAAGTTTAAATTATGTACATGATGTAGATGAAAGTTTAACTGGGAAAATGCAACTTCTGAAAATGACATGATGCAGTTGGATTTAATATTAAGATAGTACCGCCCTCCTGCTCCATATTCTGAATTTCTATCTGAATCTAACTTTCTAACTTTTGAAGTCTTGCTACTGGACTGCAAGCCATTAAGCAAAATATCGTACGCTCGATGTCTATCTGATAGTGCTGTAGCTAAATTTAAGGGTGATTCCATCGACACTTGGTTTATTACCATGTCTCAATATCAATGTAATGGAGGACTCCTGTGATAACTTTAGTACCTAATGAATCGCCTTGTTGATAGAGCTGCTGCCTCACTGCAAATGACACTAAACTCTGTTGCTCATTAAAAAAGAAGATAATAAAACAGAGAAAGCTCTGTGGCTTAACCCCCAAACCCGCAAACTAAAACTAAAGTCAAGAAAACTTGAGAGGAAATGGTGTTCCACCAAGATGGAAGAATCTGGTTTAGTCTGGCTAGATAATCTTAAAACATATAAGAAGGCTCTCCGTAAGGCCAGAGCAGCTTATTACTCTTCATTAATAGAAGAAAATAAGAACAACCCCAGGTTTCTTTTCAGCTCTGTAGCCAGGCTGAGTCCAAGTCAGTCATGGAGTCCCGCAAGGTTCTGTACTTGGACCTATTCTATTCACCTATATATGCTTCCTTTAGGCAATATTATAAATAACCACTCCATAAACTTTCATTGTTATGGGGATGATACCCAATTATATCTATCAATCAAGCCAGATGAAACCAATCAATTATCTAAACTTCAAGCATGTCTGAAAGACATAAAAAATTGGATGTCCTGCAACTTTTTGATGTTGAACACAGACAAAAAAAGTTATTATACTTGGCCCCAAACGCCTCCGAAATGTATTGTCTAATGACATAGTAACTCTGGATGGCATTAACTTGGCCTCCAGCACCACCGTAAGGAATCTCAGCGTTATCTTTGATCAGGATATGTCCTTTAACTCCCACATAAAACACATTTCAAGGACTGCCTTCTTTCATCTATATGTAACATTGTAAAAATAAGGCACATCCTGTTTCAAAATTATGCATTTGTTACTTCAAGGCTGGATTACTGCAACTCCTTATTATCAGGATGTCCCAAAATATCCCATAAGACTCTTCAGTTGATTCAAAATGCTGCGGCGCGAGTATTGACAAGAACTAGGAAACAAGATCATATTACTACTGTATCAGCTGCTCTACACTGGCTCCTGGTAAAATACAGAATAGAATTCAAAATCCTTCTCCTGACCTACAAAGCCATTAATGGTCAGGCTCCAGTTTATCTTAAGGATCTCATAGCACCTTATGAACCAACTAGAGCATTGCGCTCCCAGAGTGCAGGGTTACTTGTGGTTCCTAGAGTCTCAAAGTACAATGGGAGCCAGAGCCTTCAGCTATCAAGCTCCAACTACTGTGGAACCAGCTCCCAGTGTGTGTTCAGGAGTCAGACACCCTCTCCACTTTTAAGAGCAGGCTAAAGACTTTCCTCTTTGATAAAGCTTATAGTTAGGGCTGGCTCAGGTTTGCCTTGGACCAGCCCGTAGTTATGCTGCTATAGGCTTAGACTGTCGGGGGACTCACTTCTCTCCTCCTGTCCCTATCTTCCTCTCCTCCTCTCCCTCTCTATTGATATGCATTCATGTCCCTTAAATGCATGTTACTAACTCATCATCCGGGGCGTCATCCCCGGAGTTTCTGTGTCTCTCATCTGGCAGGTTGCCACTATTAAAGGTTACGTCTGGATCATGAATCTTGGCTGCACCAGTTGCCCTGGTCCTGCCTGACACCAGGAGCCTATCCCCCTGGATCCATCTTTTTAATATACGATCGCATCATGTTTTCTGTCGCATAGATTGTCTATGTTGTATTTTTACTGTGTTGTTGATTCTGTACACACGTCACCTATTACACTCCTGGGAGAGGATCCTCCTCAGTCTCTCCCTGAGGTTTAGAACATGTTTCCTCTTTAATTGTGGGGTTTCTTTTAGGGAGTTTTTCCTTGTGCGGTGCAAGGGCCTAAGGACAGAGGGGGTCGTATCCTGTACAGTCTGTAAAGCCCACTGAGACTAATGTGTCATTTGTGATATTGGGCTATATAAATAAACTTGATTTGATGTTTTTTTCATATTGTGAATTTGATGCCTGACGAAGGATCATGACTGGAATGTGTCTCTGAAAAAGTACACGTGTGCATTTGACAACACTTAGTAAAAGGTGTAAAACAAAACATGTAATCATACGCACCAGGCTGTCCAACAGAGTTGAGGCGTGTCATGAGGTGGCGTGTGTTGGGCAGGAGCATGTGAACATCTGACAGCACAGTATCATGATTAAAAGTGATCTGGTCCATGGCTGATCACTCATGGCATAGAAGAGTAGAGTAATAATCTGCTTCCAAATACCTGCAGAGACAGGGCGCACAAAGTTTTAGCACACAATCAATTCAATTCCTGCAGCTCAATTTATAAATGATATTTATAACAGGCACAATAGGCTTGGTTCAGTTATTTTTGGTATCAAAAATCATATTGTAACACCTCTACAGAGGAAACAAAATCTAGTTTAAATCAGAGAAACCCATGCAAAAGGGAGACAGAAGTTTACTTTTTTTACGTAGCATTCTGTGTTTTCTTTAGCATGTATACCAAATGGGGTAAATGGAGTGAGAATTATGTCACTAGTACCACAGCATTATGCAAAAAGAAGCAGAGCACATGTATTTACTGACTTTAGTCAAGTTTGGTTTAGGAGGTGTTTCAGAGGTTCTGTCATTGACCTCTTTCTTCATGTATGTGTAGGTGAGAATTGACAGGGGGTGTGGAATACTGTGCTGGTCCCACACAGTCAGAGCCAGGGAGGCTCACATTACACTGACTCTGACAGTGTGTGGTTTTAAATAGAGTGGTTGTCAACTCCTCCCTGCCCTCCAACACAAAACAGAGAGGTGATGGCTGTTGCTTTTTATTCAAATCCAAAGTATATTTTGAACTTGGAAAAAACATAATTATCAGCGTAGGCTGGTTGCAAAATCACTCCGATTTTATTTTCTTCTCTTTATTAAATTCAAAATCTGAAGAAAAGTAGCGAGCAATGCTGGACAGAAAATCATGATGACATTGCCACCTGAGAAGTAGGCTAATGGCTAAAGTAAGGCTGAAAACACATCTGCCTGCAGAAACATTAAAAGAGCAACAGATCTGATGTACCTTTGGAGGCGTAGACTAGAGCATGGACAGTTCCTCAGAGTTCCTGCAGGGGGGGGGTCCTCCAAATTATTGTTTGATAATGTTTTCTCAGTCACAAAAGGACCAAGCACCGGCCCTGGGGTGACACGAGTCGCCATCACTGCCCCCTCCCTCTGGAACTCACTCCCCAAACACATCAGTGACTGTACCGATCTCTCCATGTTCAAATCTCAAATCAAAACTCACCTTTTCAGATCTGCTTTTAACGTGTAATTATTTTTATGCATTTTAAAATGTTGTCTTGTGTGGCAACGGGGGCATGGTCACGGCGCTGTCTGGGGTGGGGTGGGGGTGGGGGGGGTGGGGGGAGTCTGGAGTGGCTCAGCTGGGGATCGGACAGCTGGTCAGAATCAGGTAATCAGTCGCACAATATAAGCATGATGGTAACCTGGTTCTATCTCTTGCAGTAGGCTGGATCCTGAGGAGGAGAGCAGGGAGAGGCCATACCACCCCCCGAACACACTTGACCCTGACCCTTGGCCAAATAAACATTTGTTTCACTGAGCTGGTCTACTCTATTTTATTTCCCTGGCGGAGCGGGTGACGCTCACAAGTGGCGCCTAAACAGGGACATGTCCGAAGAGGGGAAGAGCCCGCTTGGACAGGCGCTTCAATGCCTGGCTGCCATGCAAGAGGGCACCGACCCCCGTCAGTGCCAGTGGGACAGCCTGTCCCCGCCCTAAGGAGGTGGATCCCGCCCGGGGCGATCCCGACCACGTCTCCTCCCGACGGCGCTGCTCCTCCACACGCTCTTTTCCCTGCTAACCCTCCCCCCGGTTGTGTTTCTCCCCCGGACCCAGTCTACGTGTCCGGTCGCCCAACACCACAGAGGGATCCTCAAGTGCCAGGGCAGGGGTGCTGGCAGTGTGGTCGGCCCGGCCACTCCCGACAAGACTGTCCACTGATTGAGGTTGGGCAGGTGGTCCGGGTCGTTGGGCTGCCAGACTCCTTCCCCGGTCCGGACGGGACGTACCGTGTACCTGTATGTATACAGGGGGGTATCCACCAGGCACTGTGGGACTCTGGTTGTACTCAAGACCATGATCCACCAGCGCTTGGTTCGGCCCGGGGCATTGCTGGAGGCATCGTGGGTGAGGGTGAGGTGTGTGCATGGGGATATTCACGAGTACCCGTTAGTGACTCTCACAATTTCGTTTAAGGGAAAAAAACATAGAGTTAAGGCTGGAGTTAGTACTTGCCTCACGCACCCCCCTGATCCTGGGAATCAATTGGCCGGGGTTTCATAGGCCAGTGGGGAAGACTGTAGGGGTGCGTTCACGGGCATTGGGTACATGTGAGTTGTGTGCGGTGTTCAACAGGGAGACGGAGGTGGCGGACGCCACAGAGGAGAGAGCGGGGCCGGAGGAGCCCCAGCCTGAGATCTCCCCGGCCCCGCCCTTTTGTCCGGTGGAGGAGTTCCCCCTCGAGCAGTCTCGGGACGAGACTCTCCGTCATGCGTTCGAGCAAGTAGTGAGTGTGGATGGTTCCCCACTACACCCGAACACCGCTCTGACGCACCCCCACTTTACTGTGATTCGAGACAGGTTATACCGTGTGAGCCGTGACACACAGACCGGTGAGGAGAACACCCAGTTGTGGGTGCCAAAAAGCCGTCGGGAAATAGTGTTCCAGGCGGCTCATCATAACCCCATGTCGGGTCATCTAGGGTATGACAAAACACTAAACCGGATCATGGCCCGGTTTTATTGGCCGGGCATTTGCCTGTGAAGCGGTGGTGTGCGTCCTGCCGCGAATGTCAGCTGGTTAACCCGCCGGCCACCCCAAAAGCGCCTTTACGGCCACTCCCATTAATTGAGGTACCGTTTGAAAGAATTGGTATGGACCTCATCGGGCCATTAGACCGGAGTGCATGAGGATATGGCTTTGTGTTAGTCCTCGTGGATTACGCAACACGGTATCCTGAAGCAGTGCCGCTGCGTAATATCTCAGCAAAGAGTGTGGCGCAGGCACTGTTTCATGTTATCTCCAGAGTTGGGATCCCGAAAGAGATCTAAACTGACCAGGGCACGTCCTTTATGTCACGCACATTACGCGAACTGTACGCACTACTGGGCGTCCGCTCCATCCGGACTAGTGTCTATCATCCACAGACAGATGGGCTGGTGGAGCGGTTTAACAAAACGCTTAAGAACATGGTGCGTAAGTTTGTTCACGAGGACAGCCATAATTCGGATAAATGGTTAGACCCTCTGTTTGCAGTGCGGGAGGTTCCCTAGGCCTCCACAGGATTTTCTCCCTTTGAATTGTTGTTTGGCAGAAAGCCACGGGGGGTGTTGGACCAGCTTAAAGAAAACTGGGAGGAGGGTCCAAGCTCCAGGAAAAATGAAATTCAATACGCGCTGGACCTGAGAGCAAAACTCCATTCACTGGGACAGTTATCACGGGAGAATTTGCTCCAGCCGCAGGAGCGTTAGCAGCGCCTGTACAACAGAGGGTCGCGACTGCGTCAATTTACACCGGGAGATAAAGTGCTTGTATTACTCCCGTCTGCTCACTCCAAATTACTCGCCAAGTGGCAAGGGCCCTTCGTGGTCACAGGGCGAATGGGGGACGTCAATTACGAGGTGGTGCGGTCGGGCAGGGGGGGGGCGGCACAAATCTACCACCTCAATCTCCTAAAAGAATAGAGGGAGGTGGCCTCTGCCTCTCTGGCTACTACAGTGATGGAGAAAGATGAGTTGGGACCGGAGGTAGGAAAAACGGACAAATCAGCCCCAGCCTCTTGTGACAGCCATCTTTCACCGGGTCAGAGAGCCCGATGTTGCAAAGGCTTTTTGCCGACCTGTTCTCCCCTCTGTCGGGCGCACCACTCTCTCACATCACCACATAGAGACGCCCCCGGGCGTGACTGTGCGGTAACGGCCCTATCGGCTGCCGGAGCACAAAAGGAAAATTGTGCAGGCGGAGCTTCAGGCGATGCTAGAGATGGGCGTAATAGAAGAATCCAACAGTGACTGGTGCTGCAAAGTCGGGCTTGTGCGCAAGCCCGATGGCTCAGTACGGTTCTGTGTGGATTACCGCAGGGTTAATGAGGTGTCCAAATGTGATGCCTATCCGATGCCCCGGGTCAACAAACTCCTTGAGCTCCTTGGGCTCCCGGCTAACGCAAAGAAGTGTGCGGTTGGGTGGCTGGAGGTACGGTATCTGGGGTACCACTTGGGCGGCAGACAGGTGCGTCCGCAGGTAGAGAAGACCGCAGCCATTGCAGCCTGTCCTGCGCCCAAGACAAAAAAGGAGGTCAGGAGGTTTATGGGGCTGGCGGGCTATTACCGGTGGTCCATCCCCCTGACCGACCTGGAGTCGGCTTGCGGCCGGAGGAGCCCCGGCCTGAGTCAGGCGGGGGTATGTGGCAGCGGGGCGCGTGGTCATGGCGCCGTCTGCGGGGGGGAGTGTCTGGAGTGGCTCAGCTGGGGATCGGACAGCTGGTCAGAATCAGGTAATCAGTCGCAAAATATAAGCATGATGGTAACCTGGTTCTGTCTCTTGCAGTAGGCTGGATCCTGAGGAGGAGAGCAGGGAGAGGCCATACCACCCTGAACCCACCTGACCCTGACAGAGCACGAACGCTGCGGCCAAATAAACATTTGTTTCACTGAGCTGGTCTACTCTATTTTATTTCACTCAGACTCAACAACACATCCATGATCCCTGCACGCTTTGATAGTTTGTTCTGATTAAATCTAAAGTGGCAGAAACCAGTAAAACAACTGTGCTGCGGCTGGGAGACAGACAGATCTGCAGATAGCATGATGGGCTGAGGACTGTGGCTGAGGAGGAGAGTGGACATCCACGGGTCAGAGGCTCGATCCCAGGCCTCTGCAGTCAACATGTCAAAGTAGTGTTTATCACTATTGATGAGCAGTTTGCATGTATGGTAGCCTCTGACTCTGTGTGAATGCCGACATGTTTTGTAAAGCACTTTGAGTGATCACAAAGATTAGAAAAGCTATATAAATGCAGTCCATTTAGTTTCAGCAGTCTGCTCTAATGAACTGACAGACTGACTAAACCCTAAAATACTGTAAATAATCATCCAGTCTATTTAGTATTTATTTCTTAGCACTATCTGTCTGGTTTACAACTTGCAGAAACATTTAACTTGTATATACAGACTTTATTTTTATTTTGATGTTTGTCATTGGTGATTTATATACACACCCACTTTGTACACATTGTGTACATAATAGTCCCAGTCTGTTCTTTAATTTTATTTATTCAGATTTGTTGCCCTTGTTTTTAGAAAAAAATTATTATTTGTATGTGTACACTTACTTACCAATAAAGCTGATCTGATCTAACACTTTGTATTAGCCGGCGACATCCCGCACAGTTCTACCGTCAGAGGCTTCAAAATGACTGATGTGAAGCACCATAAAACCTTATTCCACTGCACAACAGATATTTAGAAAATGATGATCCCATTCATAATTGGGGATTAACCTCGCTTGAACACTGAACTTAACATTTAAACGATAAAAGTTAAATCATTTCAACCAGTAAAACAAAAGAGAAGTGCAGCTACGAGAGGATTTAAGAAATAAACAACATAGCCAACCTTTCCGACAGCTGCAGAACGCACACGCTGACGCTACTGAAGTCAACGCTGGTGCACCCTCGTAAGTCGTCCGGACTGCC
Source organism: Bovichtus variegatus (assembly GCA_943593645.1). Lineage (NCBI taxonomy): Eukaryota > Metazoa > Chordata > Actinopteri > Perciformes > Bovichtidae > Bovichtus > Bovichtus variegatus. Next base: position 14,904,554 of record CALSCE010010635.1, on the reverse strand, counting down.
ACAAAATAAATACGTCTTCTGTTCCGCCAGACTTCCGTTCCGACAAGTCAGAATCAGCTTTAATGGAAGTTAGTTTGTACACATACAATGAATTTAGCTCCGTTTTTTGTTGATCTCAATGTACATGCAACATTTTATTTTTTATTTCCAGGCCTTTATTCTTCGGCCCCTCCATTCAACCTAAGTTATTTAGCTGCATAGAGGAACAATTAATGCTTCCTCATAGATGGCAGGATTTAGTACATTCAAACGTTCCATTCAAACATTGTAGTTTCAGGTGTTGTCCAAATGCTGTGATAATTAATTGATGTTTGGCACCTGGTGAGCAAGAACACCAAGATTAATCCAAAAATGTCATCAGCACTTTCCATTATTCCATAATTACGGTGTACTACTGGAAGGACGGCTTCTATCACTTCCTCATTGGTCTGACCCAGGGATGCATACAATTGCTGGTATTACAATAGATCACAGTCTCCATGCTTTCCGGGGAATACGGCAGTTGTTCAATATACAGGCCACTTAATTATTAAATTTTTTTAACTTAATAATCCAATCTGATTTTTGTGCAACTGGGAGCAAGAACAGCAGTTGCATTTTATGGTATATATTAATATATACATATTAATATATATTATAAGTGTGGGTACCTGAGGTCTGGCCTCCAAATGTACTCTGCTGGTAAAAGCAACTCTTAAACCAATGCCAATTGACATTATATGGAAAACAGATTCATCAATAAATGACACAGGTATTGATTGAGTCAGAGTCTGGTCCAATATATCAATTCATACAAGAAAACCAAAACATCAGATGATACATTATTTCTTTTTTAATTATTTCTGATGAAAGCCAATTCATCAACAAAAAAAAAACTAATTGTACGCTTTGTCCTCAGGGGGTTTCTGGCACATGTTTGCATATGGTATGGGAATGTCCAGATGTTTTTAGACTTTGGAATTATGTCTGTTCATGTCAGTCAGAGATTATGAAATACTCTGTACCATGCACTCCATTGGTTTCTATTGCCAAATGATGATTCTTTATTGAAATTTACACTTCAACAATGACGAGAGGGGCTGGCTGGACTAACAGCAGCCAAACAAATCTATGTTGGCAGGTCATTCTTTGCAGAGACAAGAGATGTAACTTACTTTTCAGGATATTCTTTACGTGGAACAGTCGGTTGCAAGGATACAAGTTGCAAAACAAAATAGTGTAAATGTTTTAGTTAATGCTCTTAAAGGCATAAACGTGCTACTGTAAGTATTTAAACCCTCGCATGGAGGTGTCATGGGAGGTTGATTGTGTTCTTTGCCATGGTGTTGCCTTGGTGGAGTTAAGTGTTTAGCATGGTTCCACGTTTGCACCTGACTGGCTGTCATGATGTGGTCCAATTTGGATCAGTACAACACTTTATGGTATTGTGTTTCTCGCAGGGTTTTTCAATTAGTGGGGTGGGGTTGAAGGGAAGGGAGGGGGGTTATGTTGGTCAGTCATGCATGTGTATGTCCTGATTAAGTTTGTCCCTTTTTGTATACATCATTTATATAATCAATAAAAATGTGATCACAAAAAAAGAAGAAAAGACCCCCACACTGTCTATTATAGCACCGCAGCAAAGATTGATTGTCCTGCAGAGCCAGAGAGCCCCATAGTTTTAGACGTACGCATATGCACGAGCGGTCTGCTCGCAGTGTTAGACTGAGGCCCGCGCAAGTTTAAACGACAGAAGATGAAAAATAATCTGTGTAAAATACAAGTGTGGATATGAATAGATAGTGATAGATATGTAAAGACATGGTGGAGTAATGACGTCCTGAGCAGAGGCAAGGCAAGTTTATTTATATACATTGCAGATTTCATCAAGGCATTTCAAAGTGCTTTACAAAAACATTAAAAGCATTAAGACATTCTCAGTACTGGGTCGGGCCCACTCGGTTTAGTTTCCGAGATTGGAGGAGTTTGGGTGTGTTCAGGGTGGTGTAGCTGTGAGCCGCTCTCATCGACCCTCCAGGACCCAGCCTGCTGCAAGAGAGCAGAAGCAGGTTACCAGCATGTTTATATTGTGTGGATTACCTGATTCTGTCCAGCTGTCTGATCCCCAGCTGAGCCACTCCTGACTCTCCCCAGGGACCACACCCCACTGCCACAGTGACATTCATTCAGTCAATAAATATTGATTTTAAAATATCCTTCATTGAATACAATCTACAAATATTTATAAAAGACTATAACTGTGGAATATTATTTTAAAAATGTGGGCCTGGAAATTGCACATGCATATGTGTGTGACTGTAGGTCCGCAGGGGCTCTCCGGCTCAGCAGGATGGTCATATCGCAACTGCATGCCCAGTTGTGCCACGGCGCTCACAGTTACGAGGGACATTAAAAACGTCACATCTTGGGAAGAACAAACCCTTTCTGTAGACATATATTATTCAGAAAACCTCAATATTCAGTAAAATGTCCCATTGGACCGAAAGCCCTTGTTTGACACCTGGTTATCCCCAAAACAAATGCCTATTGGTCTGAAAAAACATAATCTCCCTGCAACAAAAAAACAGGGAGGAACATGACGCTGCAGTGTAGAATACAGAACAGAGTGCTGTGAGGGAGAAACAACTCCAGCAGTATGTTCAGCATTCAAACTGCAGGAGGAAGCTGCAGGTCAGCTATAAAGAGACCAATAAGATTGGCCCAGGGTCGTCTTACCTCCCACCCATATCTAATGCAGTTAAAGGCAACTTAGCTGCAAAGGATGCAGCCAGGAGAGTCTGCTCCCACGTTGAGTGTAAAGGCGTCCAGTCTCTGCATATACCAGGGAGCCATTGCCCAGATATTTCAAGGTTAGGTGCAGGATTGCAATAAACTGGAGCTCAAATATGAGCAGATCATGATGGTCAACCTGCGATGGACCTGCCTGTCCTCTGGACCTGCTGTTTCTAAGCTCCAGCGCATCTCTGCAGCACCATTAAATACTGAACGCACATCGGAAATACAGTCAAGCAGAGGTCCAAAAACAAATGATCCCTAATTACTGCCCTGTCCAGCCCCCTTAATTCACTACATTACTCTCCAACATTCCCCTTTCCTTCTCTCCTTTTTATTCGTCTCCTATATACATTTTTCAGGACACCATGGAGGCTCAGTGGCTAGCACTGATGCACAGCCAGGTTCTGGTTCAGGCCAGACCTTTCTGAGAGGAGTTTGCATGTTCCACATGTTTACTCCGGGTGCTCCGTTTTCCTCCTATTATATAATAGTCTAAAGACGTGCACGTTAGGTAAATTGCAAACAAACAAACAATGAATTAGTAAATAAATAACATGTGAACTCAAATGTTAATGTAACAACTATGTTTAAGTGTTTTGCAGTTGGATGTGACCATGTACTAACCTTTTTGTTACTAAGTCTAACTGGTGTTGGAATAACAGTGATGATTTGTTTATAAAGCATCTTTTACGAAACCAGTTTGAAAGCACTTCACACATGGCAAAATGTCATTATAATGAGCTTATGATCAGTTTTATAATACAATTACAATAAAAATAATAATAATATACTTTGTATACGTCTTCCTTTTCAAAAAACAAGGTTATAAAGTGTTTTACACAAACACAAGATAAAAGACCAACTTAAAATAACATTAAAATATAGAAAATTACAATATAAAAAAAATAAAACATAAGAGCATCATCAGAATTAATCTTTTATTAATTTGTGGAGGTCAGTGTAGGAATGCAAGAATAGGTGAAATGTGCTGGTCTTTCCTTGTTGCAGTTCAAATTCAGGCAGCAGAGTTTTGAACAAGCTGGGGATCTGTTTTTTTGTTAGTGTCATTCAAGGTTCAAGGTTTGGAAAACACAGCATGGTGTACAGCAGAAGAGTTGTGCGACATGTTTTAATGTGGATGGACTTGCATTTAAGCTGCGTGGGAACGCTCAAAGTAAGAAATTAATTTCAGCAAACAGCACTGGGTTGCACCAGCTGTGTAAGATCTCGAATGGGAGTCTGAGTCACTCTCCATGTTGTTTACGGTCTTTGTTGTATAAGTACTATTGGTGTTACTCCAGTTTGCATTTGCACTCCATCCGCCTCAATTTGTAGACCGTCATCCGTAGTCCGGTGCGACACTCCGCTGAAAGTAGTCCACTGTTGTTTTTTATAGTGTCAACATTTTAGCTGTTGTTAGAATACTGTGGACTTATCCTATGTGGATAACTGGGTAGCACCATGTTTCGATATTATTACCGTTTTGAAGTAATAGTTCAGTTTTACTTTCTCACTGTTTTTGTATTTCTGGCTTACTCAAAAAGGGCGACAACCCTTCCTTTTTCTGATAAATTCGGCTATAATTAATTATTTGATACTATAAGTTACAAGGAGTACCCGTATCCTTTACTTTCGCTTTAACACAATTTAAAAATACTCCACAAGTAAAAGTCCTGCATTCAGAGCCTTTTTTTTCTTTGGCGCTCTAAATTATATTAAATGGGTTTAAATTGTGATTTCTCAGTCCAGAGTATGTTCAGCAGACATTCCCTGATCCAATTTCAATAGTGCTGAACCTAGACTAACATTCTATTTCTGTTGTGAAGTTTGAAGACTAGCTTTGCTACAAGCCTGTTCGTTCCATGTTAGGGGCATTAGTGTGCATTTAACGCTCAAACGGGAACCTGCCATTTAAATCTGCACACTTTTTGATGCCGAGCTTAAAGTATATTTGACCAATGACTTCTTCTATTCTTATTGAACTGATGTCAGAGCCATCTTTGTCTCTTCGTGCCCTTTCAACTGTCTGTCTGGTTGAACCATTGTATGGCATTTTGGTCTCCATGTACAAAACAAACCCTTCATATAAAATAACAAATATTTGTAAAGAGACTCTCTACAACATAAAAGCATGAAAAATCATTCAGAAATATAGAGTAGTCCTCCCACACATCTGACTGGATCCAATCAAGCTTTTATGGCGGCCGATTGCAACCTTTGAACCGTAATGTATATCTGCACTCAATGTTACACTTGTGTTAAATGATTTCCAAACCATATTTTCTTTGAGATAGTAGATCTGTGTAATAAGAGAATAAATTAATGCATTTGAAGTTGTATTTCCTACATTTGCAGTCTTGGAACACAGTTGGCAGAAGTGAATCAACTCAATGGAGAAAACCAAGAGGAGTAGTAGCAGAAAATGTAAATACAGTAGAGTAAATGTATTAAGTTTCCACCACTGTCTTTGATCAAACATAAGTGCATTAAAGGATATAAACCCTTTAAACACTATTCAAAAATAATGAAGATAGAACTAAATTTGGGTACAGGGCCACTCTACAGGTCAGAACCTCAGGATTAGCCAACATGAAAACACTGATCTTTTTATTGCTTGAACTGCTGTAAGGACATCCTACAGAGAAATCCCACACAGCACAATCACTCCAGTCAATCTGAAGAAAGGCACAAGAACTATAGAAAAGAATGGTCCTCTGAAGAGACTGATTTTTGCCTCACTGCATGCTCCTCTTTTTTAGATTCACAAACACTGATGGTCTGACTGATGGAGCACAGTGAGCTGTAGAGCCAAGACTAAAAATAAACAATAATCAGGTTTCTGAGTAGAGACATATATTCACACTCGTTTTCTCAGCTCTGTTTTTGATTATCTAGTGAGTCAGAAATACTGTAAAGTCATGAGACTAATAAAAAAAAAGAAGAAAATACAGTATAAAGTCAAAAATGACACCATACTGGATATATGGGTGCGACTATTGAATTAAGACATCATTGATAGCACAACTGTTCAGAGACATTTAACACTGGGTGTTTATCAGAAAATATGTCAAACATATCAATAAACTGCAAGCTAAAAATAAATGTTAAGGCCAAAACTGTTTGCCAGGTCTCCAATGGCTGGACTGCAGTAAAGACATATTCAGAGTAGAGAAGAGAAGAGGTGACAGAAAACTGCTAAACACAATGACACGCATGAGCAATGAGTGTAAGGCAGGGACCGTGAGTGATGCTTTGACTCACACTGTGCATCCAAATCCACAGGTTTAACAAGGGGGCTACCTGTAGATGTGTTCACTGTAAGTTACAATACATTTCTCATACTAACTTAAGTGTGTATCTCAAGTACCCAAAGATGGCATCAAGTCCTCACCCTCATTCTGATTGAGTCATTTTTGTTTGGCTTTATTCTTTTGTAAATATTGACCTGCGCTATCTTTAAATGACTGGATTAGAAGTACACTGAAGAGGGAAATTAACAGCACATAAACATTTGTCTCTTTGATTATATAGTTTTGTATATCACAAAATCTGCAAAACAAATATAGTAATTTACTGTCAATATATAGATTTGTAGCAGAGCTGTAAATAGAACAACACAAGATCATATGATGTCAAGTTAAAGGGAAACCTGGACATTCTGAAGTGTGTTGGGGATTTGCAGTATTTAACAAACTGCCAAATAAATGTGGAAAATTTGACATTGAGAAAAAAGTTAAAGGAAAATTTGATGAATTGTCACTGAAAATGTAATTGTTAATTAAATGTTTAAAAAAAAAAAAAAAAAAAAAAAAAAAAAAGCAATCTAAAAATGTTCAGTGAAATGTAAGAACTGAATTGTTAAATATAAAAGATGAAGTGGAGATGTTTGAATTAAGATAAGCAATGGGTAAGGAGAAAGAAAAATCATAAAACAGAAAAGTTTAAGTGGAAATTAAATGGAGAATTTTTACTTTCTTTCTCATCCTCGGTAACACATCCTCCATACTGTAGGTAAATGCTGGTACTGCTACGTCTGTCAAACTGTGACGAGTTGCAGGAAAAGTAAGTATCTCAATGTCAAGGTAACCCTTTAATAAAGGTGTGTCACAGTTGTGCTTTGGGCTAAATGGTAATACCAGCATGCTAACATATGCAATGACATGGTAGCATGCTGATGTTTAGTAGATGTATAACATCTTAGTTTAGCATGTTAGCATGCTACCAATCGCTAATTAGCATTACAGCTGAGGATGATGGGAATGGTATTTGGTCATAGATCAAAGTACTGGACAAATTAAATGTTTGACCTGATGGTGCTTAAGAAAAAAACAACAAAGTTATTTACAATTCATCCTGAGGTGGACATTACTGGATCATCTAATAGTTGCAGACTGGACCAAAGCAGTGATTGAACCTCGTCAAAAAAGGGCAGCAGCAAACATAGATAAACCTTTTGGCATACCTCGTCAAAAACATAAAGCCTCCTCAGTCAGCATTAAACCATCTGTCCAGCTACTTGGTGAACACTGAAGATGTCCAGAGCAAATTAAGCAACTAACTGCGCATTCACACTGTCCACATTGTTTTACTTAATACTGCAAAACTGATAATGTGACAATATTTTGGGTTGGTCATTATTCATTGTTACCGCCATCAAACTGGAGAACAAATCAGTTTACACATTCTGTATTTCTGTGTACATTTGCATATCCTGTCTTAATTTCACTCATCTATTCACATCAGCTATTGCATCTACACATTTCATTGTGACTAGATATTGCTTTATATTTTGTCTAGATTATTTAATTCATGTTATAAATATTCCCATGTTAATGATCTAAATGTTTTAAACTTTTATCTGCATTTTTTAAAATATGTCTATAAATAAACAGACTTGATTTGATCTTAAATGTCCAGCTGTGATCAGTCAATCAACTCACACAGTGTGTGTGTGAACTCACTCACACACAGTGTGTGTGTGTGTGTGTGTGTGTGAACTCACTCAGTCATGCCCCATTATTTAATTTCAGCTACACTTTCAAAGTGTATGCAAATACCAATGTGGCGTTTACAGATTAAGGTGATGAAGCTGGAATATCTTCCCTTCATAGGAAACAAATTGCATCTTCTGAGTACATACACAAAAAACAAAACAAAAGTCATCTTGTCAGGGGTCATGTGGGTGTGGTAACATATGTGAAAGAGAGTGTAGAAGTAGGAAAATAAAGCAGATGCGCATTGGTAGACCCTGCAGTAGAGGAAAGGGTGCTCCGAGTGCTGACACGCTCAGACAGAGAGGGAAACAAAGCTGTTGTACTGCTCAATGTTTCTCTTCAAGATGTCAGAGCAGGGACCAAGGACTCGCTCGAACCGTGGTCGGTCCAGTTTGACACACTTGAGTGGGCCACCTGCAACAACGGTGGCAGCACGGGGCCGGTTCATCAGCAGGGCGATCTCACCTGGGAAAAGCAGTCATATTAGGTTCACACAGGCATATCAGAATGCTGATGCTGTTTTTAATCCACACCAAGCTTCTAATTCTAGAAGTCCATTCAGGAAGACAATGTCTGCAACTATCTGGTCACAGTGAACAAGTGCTTGTATTGTAGATGGCAGTCTGTCAGGGTCTTGTGTTTGTCTGATTTACCAAAGTAATCTGAGGGTCCAAGTCTGCCAACTTCCACAAACTCCTCATCCTCCGAACGCCTCTGTAGCACCGCTGCTGTACCCTGAGAGCACAACAAAGATATCTTAAACTACATATCCCAGAAATAAAACACAATTTTTCCAGGTTTTTCACGATTGTGCAACCCTTGTTCATGACATGGAGGCTTCTCTAGTTCTTTTTCATTTGCTTTCACTGTACTGATGACTTTCTGGTGAACTTAAGAATTTATGTTGCCAAGATGTAGACCGCATTAGAGAGTATTGGGCTGACGTCTTTAGACTTAAATGCTTATTAGTTTAAGTCACATTTTAGTAATTTTTATTCTTCAAAGTTTTAGTCGACGACAAGTCAAAATGTTTAAAACGTTATGCAAGAAGTCATTACATTTTAGTCAACTTTTTGTCATTACTAATCAAAATATTTTCTCTCTTAATTTTGTCAGGTATTATATTAATTTACTCTTACTCCTGTGTGAAATGTCCTTTTTTAGTCACCAGATTATATTGAACATGTCAGTCAATCTAGTCCAATTTTAGTCAAACTTATTTCACATAATATTTTATCGAATCATTATGTGAAAAACACGGGACAAATGATTAAGAATGCAGCTTTGCGACTCCGAGTCCTCCTGACCACTCATTAATGATGCACAACCTGTTACGAGAGCCACTACGCACCGGCCAACATGCAAAAATATGCGTTAATCAACAATCTCAACCCGCAACGTTTATGTATTATAGTGCTACAATTGTCAGGACGGAGGAGGGCTGAGACAAGGACACAGACAGACTCAGTGCTGTGTGTGAGTGAGAGTGAGAGTGAGAGAGAGAGAGAGACACAGAGAGGAAGAGAAGGAGACAAAAATAGAGATAAAGAGACACACACAAAATAAAGAGATTTTGGTAAAGTTTTTAGCTTTTAAAAGTCTAATTTCTTTCATCAACGACATTGCATGTTGATATTGCCACAGTTAGTGTTTAACGACATTGATGCCGTTTCAACAACAAAATGTCCTATACCAACCGGTTTGAGTTGACTAGTGCTTGTAGAATGCAGCGTTTACCTCCAGAATGATGAAGAACTCATCGCCAGGCTCTCCCTGCACCACAATTTTCTGGCTGTCCTCAAACTGCACAGTCTCCAAGGCATCAGCCACTGTCAGACGCTCCCACTTATCCAGAGACTCTGTTCAGGAGCAACACTCAGGTCATCAGGTCAATGACAGCTTTGTTTAAAAACAAGATGGTCCAGTCAGTCAATATGACGAAGAACAAAAAGTTCTCACCTAAAATGGACACCTTACTGAGGAACTCCTCATACATTTTGCGCTTTCTCAAAGTGCTTCCCTTAAAAAAAACAAAAAAAACATTGTGACAGTTTATATAACAACCTGATCATAATTTTGTTGCACAATTGAAATCACAACACCTCATTATTTTGCATAACTTTTTGGTCAGCTTTGTCATTTCCTCAGACTGCACAGCTTACCATCAATATTCTTCTGTAGCTGTCTCGGTCGATGCCCCACAGCTTGACATTGGACTTGGCCTGGACTGTAGCTGCACGAGGGGTCCCATAGATCAGAGCCAGCTCCCCAAAACTGCCTCCCTCACCAATGCTGGTCACCATTTCATTGTTCACATATACCTAAAAGGAAACAGAGCAGATAGAAGGTTTCTATTGACATGGCAGGGACACAAGTTTAACATCCATCATTACAGCTACAATATGACAAAATGATGCTAGTCTGGATGGAGGGCTGTCTGTCTATAGTGCATCCGCAAGAGAGCTCTTCTAAAACACAAGATTACAAACATTCAAAGGCCAGTTAAGTGAACAAGATCCAGTTTTTCTTCTATTATTTTATTTTCCCCAGTCATGTGCCCCCAACCTGACACTAACACCTGACAAGCGAAAGATAACTTTTTTTATTCTTAATAACACTAGTAGATGTTTTGCGGAGTTCATAAATGCACAGAGATAAGAAAGAGATCTTACATCCATTTCTCCCTGGTCAATAACGTAGAAGTTGTCACCCTCATCACCTGGAAGAGGAGCAATGAAGAGTCCCATGAATGAATGAACACAAGAAAAACAACATTCTCCAGATAAAATGCACCTGTGTAAAACTCACCTTGTTGGATGACTGTTTCTCCAGCAATGTAGTTGACAGAAAACATTGCGTCAAAAATGTCACTGGCGGGCAGAAAATAATCTTATTAGCTGGAAATGAATTGAAAAGGATTGTAAAACTACCCAACTGATTGGTGCCATTACCTCCTCTCATTGTCGTCCAAGTGTGCAAACAGCACGTTCTTCTCCATGGCTTTGGACAGGGAGGCCATGCTCTTGTAGTCTTTTGGGATGACCTGGGGAGAAAAAAGCTTGTTGAGATTCTTCATGTACAGTTTCAATTTTCTTTCAGTTAATATTGGACTACAGTATAGTAAAATATAAATCAATATTGCTATTTTTACACACGTGAAATGGCTGGGATTGTGTCCTCCAATGGCCCCCACCCTATTACACAACAATGTTGTATTAGATACGTAGATTCTGTAGTTTACTGGTGAACATCACTGCTGCACTCACGGTTTCATATTTTTGTTGTATATATTAATGTTAATATATGTGTATATTTAAAGCTGCATTAAAACATTTTTTAACCATTTGGGGGAAGCAGAACAGGCTGAAAACACAACTTCTGACAAATCACTTTATTTACACTGAATGTGTGAGCAAGCAGTGACCTACATCCAGAAGACACTCTTGGATCCATTATCCAATAGATAAAAACTAATTATCCAATGAGAATTGTAAACCTGTTCTAGGTTGACTATTTATGCGTTTGCCTTATGTCTTTGTCCCACAGTAGTGTAGAAACGTTAGTCTGTTTGCACTATTAAAGAATGAAAATCAACCAGTTTGCTCCAGTCCTTTTCTTTCCATCGGAAGTTTGCTGTCCTCGAGCTGAGAAGCACCTGATTCAGCTGCATACTGCTGTAAAATATGCAGAAAACCCATGTCCACCATGGACTGAATAAAACATGGACGTAGTCTACGTGACGACACTGCGTAACTCCTGGCTAATTAATTCTGATTGGTGCAATTAGTCAGGCAATGGCAGTCAATATAAACAACATACGAGTTGAAACACATAAGAACATTCATAGCGTGTTGGAGAAAAACATAGGACTGGGTTGAAAATGATGACTGCCGTTATAGGAGTAGCAATGCTGCATCAGTGAGTGTTTGAGCGAGGGAGAGAAAGAAAATGCTGTGCCGACAGCAATCAGCTGTTGCGGAGTACAGAAGAAAACATGTGGTCCGTGGCGCACTGCCTTACCCAGACGTGTGTGCTTGCAACTCTTATTAATCTCCCATAGTGCAGAGCCAGAACAAAAACAAAATGTATCGTTTTGCGCAGCCTCATCGACTCCAGAAAGAGCGTTGTGTAGTTGTTTAGGAAATTTAATTATTTTTTTATGGGTACCCAGTACAAGAGGTCCTCTGAGCAACTGCAACTCTTGGCACTTCCATTTGGCTTCCTTTTGCAGCACTGGAGGTTGCCGCTTGGTGTCCATCTGATGAATGCAAGTCTAATGTTCACCCAACATCCGGTCTTTAGCTGCTAAATTCTCCACTCTGTTCACCAGCTAGTCTCTAACTGTGTCTGTTTGGTGCTGAGCAGGTAGTGTACAGTGGGTTTATGAGAGCTCTCACTGAAAACTACTGCCTGCTGTGGCTGGAAACCAGGCTGATGAGAATAGATTTTCATAGCCAGAAACCCAAAGAAATTAGCTTAAATACACAATAGAGCAGAGTGTGAATGTAGAGTTGGGGAGATTTCTCTGTGGGTTTATCACCACAACCCCTCTCACATTACCCATTACATATTTTCTCAGGTGATAGGATAAAATTATTGATTTGTGCAGCTTTAAGGACAGTTGAAAGGTGTGTGAATTAAAACATGAAAAGTAATCACCACAGACCTTTCTGACGTAAGAGGCAGCGTCTTCCTCAGTGTACACCTCAGCACTGATGGCTCCTCTCCGGCTGCGACCCCTCACCACAGGGTTCATGGGTGGAGAAACTTCATCCTCACGGGAGTCTGACCGTGAGCTAGACTTCCTCTGCGAAGCCATCTGTTGGGCCTCCTCCTAATGGGCAACAGGTACACAAAACTACACGTGTGAAACTCAAGAATAACAGACAACAGAAAGCTTGAATTCTCAGACACTGAATTTCATGATGGGCCCTTCAACCTGCATTAATAAATAGTTATATTTGATAAAAGTAAATCAAACAAGTCTGTTTCATTTGAAAGGTTTGCTCATAGCACATGTGTCGACATCCACCTTTTCCAGTCTTTCGAAGTAGTCCTTGAGAAAGGCCATGGGCCGGTCAGGCCGAGCCGTGCACAGCTGGATGATGCAGTCCTTGAGCAGTTTCTGGATGTTGTGTTTCTGGACATACTGCTCACACTCTCGGAGGCTCCGCTCCTCCTCGCTGCTTGTACTGCTTGATGCCATTTTTGTCTTGTGACCTAGAAGGAGATCAGGAGGAAACACACAGACAAATCAGCAAGCTGTCTTCTGCCATTCTGAATTGATGTTAATTTTTACCTATGAACTTGGTGGGTTTACCAATTGAAAGTTACAAATAGCATGCAAAGTATGTAGAGGACAAAGCAACAGCCCTTTCTCACTTTTCATTCCCATTAATATCTAACAGATAAACATCACACAACAGTATTTTCAAAGAGTACTTTTAGTCTTTCAAATGATGAACATGCCATAGTATATTAGATTCATGCCTTCAATAATGTAACAAGGACCTTGACTTTATACTGAGAACTACTGGTGGGTGATAAAAGCAATAATGATGATTATCTAAATTATTTTTTCTGGATGATGACATAAAATCAGCTAAATAATCTAATGTGATGGAATAATTATCATTTCTGTAAGCATTAGACATATGGCACACCAAAGCACAACTCAAATTTAAGAAATAAAAGCAATCAATTGTGTGCTCATACAGAAAAGGTATGGAGCCACTTTAAATGTTGGCATTGAAAATAAAATTTGGCATTTATAACAAAACCTGATCTCAAAAAGGAAAAATCGGCAGTGAGACACTTGTATTGGCACTTTAGTTCCATTGAAAAATAAAACACAGGGATTAAAGATGATGATTTTTTTTCCTGATATTTTATGCATTCTAACGTGTTTTTTGATGACAATCTTCTGCTTTTTTATCCATGTCGCTATTTTTTCGAGTGGGGGCAGGGAGATCATGATTTACATATAATCTTTATATTAAAGACAGAACTCTTCTGGACCCAGTCTGCTCCGAAGCTTCTGGCATTACCACACACCAAGCACACAGCAACGGCTTCCACAAGTTCACATGGAACTCCCAAACAGCAACTATGTTAGGTCGAGAGATGTGACCTATAACCAGATTATCATGGTTTACGAAAATGCAGCGCAGTGAGGATACAGGAATGTCACACACAAGACTTCAGCCATAGTAACAGGTTAGTTAACGTTAAAGCTACCCAATCAGCCAATGAGCAAGTACCGCTATACGGTTCTGTAGTACAGTAGCTAACAAATGTTAGTAGAGTAGGTTAACATTAGCTAAATGTAACGTGCTACACAGATAACGTTAAGTCCATATGACTAACGCTTTATTTATACAGTTAGGTTAACAGGGTACGTGGTTACCAGCTTGTTGGCTGTAAATGAAACGTCAGTCAATGCAATAGTAATGAAAAATTACTGTTATGACACCTGAGGATTTCTCATGATTAGCCATCTTGAATACTAACCACTTAAATTAGCTTAGCGAGCTAACTGTTAGTAACCACAGACCCGTATCAAAATAATGGAAATAATACACGCTATCAGACAAAAAGAAGGGACAAGCTTTGACCAAATGCATCCATAAAAGTGTGCCAACTAACTATTCACACTACAAACTATAAGAAAACCCTTACCAAATATGAAATGACGTGTGTTCTGATTGTTTTTCTTCTTGACAGCGGAGAACCACCACTTCCGGCTGCATTTCTTCACAATAAAAGTATCCCCTCAAAAAATAGTATACATGACTGAGAAACTTCTGGTTTTCACAAAAAATCGAACAACAACAAATTGCATATATCGGTCCAAATTCTATAAAATGATGGCAGGCCCTTGGATTTGGTCATTGTACACTGAAATGGCTAACTTTAGCATTTTCTTGCTGATAGGTTTTCTCGTTTAAGATTACAACTTTTTTTTTTACGTTTTAGAGCTGAAACAATCACTCAGGAATTGATTAGACAATTGACAGCAAATGTATCGTCTGTTTTTTATAATTGATTGATCGTTTCAATAAAAACTTAATTTAAAAAAATCCAAGCATCCGTTGTGTTTTCAGCTTCTCAAATGTGAACTTTTTTCAGATTCTCTCCTTTTAAAATCATTGTAAAGTGAATATCTTTGGGTTTGGACTGTCGGTTGGACAAACAAATATATTTTTAAAGACATCACCATATAGGCACTGGAAGATTCTCTGGGCCTTTTTTAGAGAAAATCATTATATGTATATATGAAGCACACATCTAAAAGGGGTTGTTTGTGTGTGTGTGTGTGTGTGTGTGTTATCTCTGCTATCTCTATACCTCTAAAGATCATGGTGGTTTATCACAACAAACCTGCTCCAGACAAGATGCCTATTGCTCAACAGCTATTAGCAGACACACCCACCTTTCTTTCACTCCCTTCAGTAATACCACAGTCACTTCCTTCAACCAGACTGCACTGCTTCATTCGTGTCGACTGCCCAGAGTCCACGAATATAGCCCTGCACATCTAACCTCCACAAATTCAACCTGACCACCTACATAGCAAAGGTAAGTAATGGCATCAGCTCTTTTAGTTGTATTACACTTTATCAGCCTGCTCAGTGTTTGATCACTTGTAAAACTGGTTAATGCATTCAATCTGTTCCATACAGCTATAAGAATTGTACATTCCAATCTGGACATTTTAATTTGTCTGTCTGTTTGATAAGGCAGGACAAATACAAATATGATACCAACAGTAACACTTGTAATGTACTTTTAATTACCAGTCCGAGGTAGTATAATCTTGGGATCTAAACCTTTCAAATGGTGAGCAACTAACTGCACCAAAATGACATCTCTGTATTCACTCTGTATTCAAAAATCCAAGGAATGTTGTTTTTCCCTTCAGGATCCGGTTATCGTTAGAGGGCAGAAAATACAGGCGTTACGGTTAAAGTGTGTTTGTATAGTGTGCACCACACCTGGTAAAGGTGAACTGTTATCACACAGTCATTACGCACAGCTAACAGTGAGTTAAAGGGAGAGTTGCTGCAGACAGTAAACACATACACGTATACAGGAAGTGCCCATAAAGTGGATGTATGATGGACTTTCTAAAGGAACGTAAATTCCAAGTATCCATCAAAGCAAATAACACCAATCCGGTGGATTTATGATTTTATGATTAAATAGTATAAACGTCCAATACCACCAACTTTATAATTCACTGCCCACATAATTTCTCAACCCAAATACAACAAACTAGCAGTCCTTTGTCTGTAAAAATTATGTTTCTCTACAAAATGTCTCCCTGTCCTCCTCCCTGATCTCATCCTGGAACCTGCAGCAACACATCTGCCAATCAGCCATAACAGACGCTACATTCCAGCTACCTCTCCTGCCTCTGTTCAGACATGTCGCTCTACAGTTTTGGACTGGAGCCGCTCTCCTGCCACACCTGGAACAAAGACAGGACCCGTAGGTGAAACAGCAAACATAGTAACGCATACCTATGTGCAGTATTCTGTGTTCTTTCTCCATAATGGGTTCATTACTGGGTGGGATCACTCTTGCAATGCAGAATGTTGATACATTTTCTCCCTTTTATAATTGCATTAATGTTGCCTGGAGAACCGTAGGGAATCTGATTATCAAGGCAGGAAATGCACTCTAAGAGCTTTACTGCATGTATCCGACTGCACTTCAGTTGCAGTATGTCTACTTCTGTTTTTGTACTTGGCATTACAGTTAAATACTGAAGTGCAGTTGACTTGTTCTACACCATTTTCATTCGACCTTTTTACATTTCAAGCCCCAGGGTCCAAGAGCAGATGCAATATTTTATTTCTAGTGTCAGTCAGTTAGTTGTTGGTGGACTTTGGTCCATGACAAGGTGTCTCAACAGGAGTCTACAGCCATGCTTCCCACTCTGTGAGCTCGTACTTACGCACAGGATTGCTTTGAGCTAAATGCTAGTGACAGCATGCTAACATGTTCCCAGTGATGATGTTAACATGCATTTGTAATATTTCTCATGTTTGCCATCTTAGTTTAGTATGTTAGCATGCCATTGATTTTGCATTGAACAAAAGTACAGCTGAGGCTCATGGGAATGTTGTTATATTTGTAGTTATTTGATCATAAACCAAATAAAAATTTGAAGCCGATATTGGCTTAGGTCAAATAATCACCAAAGTTATCACAATTCATCTTCTAGGGACCATAAATGTCTGAACCAAATTACATGACAATCCATGTAATTGCTGTTGAGATATTTAAATCTGAAGTAGACCAACAAACTGAGAGACTTTGCCATACCCTTAATCCACTCTTGTAAATCTGTTATGGATATTCATGGTCCCCATATTTAGGATTTTGGTGAACCCTGAACTTTCCTCTAGTGGAATTATCAGGGCAAACTTTAATTTTGCACCCAGTAAATATCAAACTCTAATGTGCAGTAGGTCTGTAAATTTTCAGAGTATGTTTGTGCTTCCCTGAGAATTAATCTTTTCCATTTTTAGGCACGTCATTAAAATGATCACAAAGGAAAACACTGAACTTCAATAGGTTTATGTATTGGCAGACAAAAAATGATCAGTTTTATTAACATATGATCATGGGCATTATTAAATCATTTAATCTGAATGCTGTCCTACTGATGATTTTTAAGCCCCAGAGAATTGATCTAATTGTGTGGACTCACTAGCCTTTCCTCTACCACTATCCTCAGATCAATATTTCTAATTGCACTCAACATAACATCCAAAGTAACTGGGCAGAGTACTATTAAATGACTTAACAGTCACACTCCTTGTGGCGAGGTTGCCATGGCATGTTTCTGTATATACATAAGATGAACACTGTACCTTTTTTATCACACAAACTGTTACAGAATGACAATTGCACATCCATACACTCCTAAAATGAAGACCTTGTCATATTTACTACTTCTGTGTTATTGTATTACTATCATAAAGTGGTTACAATGCCTAACATTTGTGCACACACTTCTTTACAGAGATTGCAGTGAGTCCTAACAACAACGTGGTGAACATCTATGAGAAGAAAGGCAAAGAATGGGCCAAGATCCATGAGCTGACTGAGCACAGTGGACGAATCACAGGTACTGTAACTTATATCAGGGTGGACATGTCTATAGATGGCAGTCCTAGATTTGTGTCTTTAAATAGACTCGCTGCCCGACGACCTATCCTAACCCTGACAATTGGTTGAGGTCAATGCCTGACATCAACCTCAGCTATGTAGAGAGTAGAGCATTTATTGTTACCTATTTTTAAGGGGGCAAGAACAATTTGTCAGATGCAAATAATGCTGCATTCATGTTTCAAGGGGAAAACATTGAAAAGTTTCAAAGTTGGGAGTGTCGTGATACTTAGATTTGTTTGCATGGTATAACATTCCCTCAGTTTGGGCAATCCCAATAAAAGACTGTCCCACCTCAAAGCACGTAGTGATACATTTGAGGTCAAATGTAATTGTTTGGCCACATGGTGGTATTAATATCCACAATTTAGTACACACCTTTCTCTTTTCATGGTGTCTCAATTATTGCAACAGTTGTTGACGTCAAGTAAAATATATTTGAAAGCAAAGGTTGGAAATATTGACTATAGTGTAGGAAGCATTGAATCGTTCAATCCTTTGGCACTTGAATAGAGCTTCAAAAATATTTCCACAGGCATTGACTGGGCCCCAGAGTCCAACCGCATTGTAACATGTGCCTCTGACCGCAATGCCTACGTGTGGACTCTAAAGGATGGCGTGTGGAAGCCCACTCTGGTCCTGGTGCGCATCAACCGTGCAGCCACCTGTGTGAAGTGGTCACCGCTGGAGAACAAGTTTGCCCTGGGCAGCGGAGCTCGCCTCATCTCTGTCTGCTACTTTGAGAAGGAGAACGACTGGTGCGCAATACATGATCAAATCAAAAATAATTCCGGTTTTGTACATAAGACTTAAGCTAATATTGTTTTGAAGGCCAAGATTATTTACCTCAACAGTGTCTGGGCCTATGAATAGCGATGCCTGTCAATAAATCAACAAACAGTTTAGAAAGTCAAACTCTTACTGTACACAAACATGCAGAAACATGCTGCAAGTAGATAAAACACAACGAAATGCAGAGACGAGCTGCAAATACAGAAAACACAACCAAATGTTTATAGAATATGTTTCTTACCTGATACAGATTGCCATGATACCATTCTCCTTCCCTTTCAGGTGGCTAAGTAAGCACATCAAGAAGTCCATTCGCTCCACAGTCTTGAGTCTGGACTGGCATCCCAACAACATCCTACTGGCAGCTGGGTCTGCAGACTTCCACTGCAGGTGACACAACTACCAAAACTGTGTTGCAAAGGAAGAGTCTTAGTTCTACAAACAGATACCTAAAGAACCACAACAATAATAAAAAACCTAAACAATTTCAATTTAATCCCAAATAAACAAAATAATGAAGAAAAAAAAAATGCAGCAAAGTCAATTTACACTGCTGGTGTTATGGCACGTCCAGGGGAGACCCAGGCGCAGAACACACACTCGGGAACACTGAGTATGTTTTAACTCCTTTAATAAACAATACTCAATCAACAATGCGATGGTGAGAAGACGTGGCAAGGCAGGCAGGCAGGCAGGCAGGCAGGCAGGCAGGCAGGCAGGCAGGCGGGCAGGCGGGCGGGCAGGCAGGCAGGCAGGCAGGCAGGCAGGCAGGCAGGCGGGCAGGCAGGCAGGCAGGCGGGCGAGTAATGACCCTGGGAAAACAAGCCGAAAAGGTTAGTTTGCAGCACATGGGAAACTTAGGTATGTTAAATATATATAAAAATGAGAAATTATTTTATTAATCTTGACCAGCTTTTAAAAGATGTATCACTTTAAAGATGAATTCCTTATGGAATTGCAATGGCAAACCTTTTTACACTTTAAGCAGACTTAGCAACAGTAACATTTATTTGGAGTTGTTATAATTGATATTTATTAGTGCAGCTTTGTTTATATTTATTTATATATTTTTATCTATATACAGTATTTATTAATATCAGGGGCCATTTTTACTATCACTATTTTCCCTTATTGGATATTTAGGTTTTGTATATAA
This sequence comes from Bovichtus variegatus, assembly GCA_943593645.1. Lineage (NCBI taxonomy): Eukaryota > Metazoa > Chordata > Actinopteri > Perciformes > Bovichtidae > Bovichtus > Bovichtus variegatus. The sequence goes on along the minus strand of CALSCE010010635.1, from coordinate 14,884,658 downwards.
TAACAATAAAAGTCAGACCATGCAATGGTTTATTTATATACAATATAAATATATTCGCATAAGCAGCAAGTCCAACTTTACATTAAAAAGCCAACCAGCAATTAGTCCCAAAGCTGACAAACTATAACAGAAATCCATGCTATTCAGGGTTTTGTCAACCTACATCAAGGACATCGAGGACAAGCCCGGACCCACTGCCTGGGGGGCCAAAATGCCTTTTGGGGAGGTGCTGCTGGAGCATAAGGACTGTGGAGGCTGGGTGCACAGTGTCTCCTTCTCCCCCAGTGGAGACCAACTTGCATGGGTAGCCCACAACAGCAGCATCGCTGTGGTTGATGCCTCCCAGGGAAAAGAGTGAGTACATCTGCCAAGCCACTCATTTCATCAGTATGAACAGTATTAATATTCAGGTAAAATGGACATGAAGTATCTACTTAAGTGGATCAAGTGACCAAATAAAAGACTAGATACCATTTCCACCATAAATCAACTTCTTTAGCAAACTCATAAGGCCAAATTCCTGAACAGTTTTTAATTTTTTTCTCTGTTTTTTCTGGCCAAAACTCTAGAACCATATGTGATCCTGAAATTTATTCCATGTCATGGGTGTCTTTTGAAATGATATCACTACCATCTTTCTGACCTCTGTCCATCTAGGGTAACCCAGCTGCCCAGCAACCGTCTGCCACTCCTGAGTGTGCTCTATGTCAGCCCCACTGAGCTTGTTGCTGCGGTAACTATCACCTGCTGTGTGTGTGTGTGTGTGTGTGTGTGTGTGTGTGTGTGTGTGTGTGTGCTTCGCAGTAGTCAACATATAACTATGTGTAATGTGAACCGAGTCCCTCATAATGATGAGCCCTCAAGAGAAATATCACCAACTGCAGTTCCCCTCATCTCTACAAACCTTGTTTCCAGAAGCAGCAGGCAGCTGTTTTTTAAGTAAAAGTCTCTGATACATACACTGTACACTTCCTTCTCATATCCCATATCAACTTTATAAGGTGATAATATGTTAATGTTAGGGAAAATAAATCTATTACTGCAGCTTCAAGTAAAAGTAGTAATACCACAATATAATAAAAATCCTCATAAGTCATAACCCTTTTTGCAGTACAGTTCCCCTTCTGGGAAGAACAAATATCTCAACACTAGCCTCAAAGCACAGTATCTTGGCATAACATTTAGTGATTTTGAGGTCCTTTAGAAAGTTTTGTCCAAGAATAACTCGATAGTAATTGTTTTTAATGTGATCTCAATTGACACCGAGACAACATAAACCTCGCTCTGTCCAACGAACATTTCATCCAGTATTTCCAATTATCATCGTAAAGATAACAGTTTATTTTTTGGAAAGAGAAAATCTTTCAAAAGCCAACAGCACCAATATTACAACCTACAGTATGCTCATGTGCTTCATATGTCCTTCTTGACTTCATTCTCACATTTGTCCCCTTTAGTTCTTAACCATTAAACTGATGTTTGTGATAGCGACACTACTGTAATGGATGCAAACAACTTTTCCTATTCTGATCACTTTTGTCTTACTCTTGGTCAAGCGTACATCATTTAAAGTTATTAAAGTCTTCAAAGGTTAACAGTTTATCTCAAATATTGGTATGATTCTTTGTACTTATATCCATTAGCTTTTTTTCGTCAGGGTCATGACTGTTGCCCCTACCAGTTCACCTATAAGGGTCCAGGTGCTCTGGAGTTTGTGAAGAAGCTGGACATCCCCAAGCAGACCTCCAAGGGCAGCCTGACAGCCATGCAGCACTTCCAGAACCTGGACAAGAGGGCCACTGACGACAGCAACGAGCAGGGCACTCTTCACCAGAACAGCATCACGTAAGGGCCACTGCTGTTTGCCTTTACAGTAGCATCAGAACCTTTACCAAGGTTTAGGTTTTCTTTAGTTTATAAACTAAAGAACAAGTGGAAAGTTGTTGTAGCTCTGGACCCAATAGCACCACCATGTGCTCTTTTTATGCTTTGGTTCAGGGGATTTTGAAAGTCTGAGACCGTGTGGGCCTTCCCTCAGACAAAGCTTGGAAAAAGGCGCCCCCTAACCCCCCCTTAGTTTACTTAATAGTTCACTCGATGCCTGGATACCAATGGGATCGTGATTATGTTATTTAATCCCACAGACACTTAACAATTGAGCCAAGGTGGTATAATATTGCTACATAAATATAAATAAAAAATGTATTATAGGTAAGGCACATTTAGACTATTCTATGTGATATCATTATCATTTTTTTCAGTAATGTTGTATTTTTCACTTTCATTCCCCTGAAACAGTTTGGAGCCCCCCACTTTGAAAACCTCTGGTTTGGTTCATAACTCCTGAACCATCTGATTTAAAAGCAAAATTCCAGGCTTTCTGACAATTAGAATTTTTTTGCAAAATAGTTCTCACTACTCATCCTTTCAAGTCTTCCCCAAATATTATATTTGGACGAGCCAGAAAAAGATGTTAAAATCTATACATCTGAATGCATATAATTGTGACCTAACTTAGATGACACATACATAGATCTGAAACGTGAAAGGTTGTATGACATTTTGCCTTTATACATTTCTAATGGCCATAACTGAATGGCCATAACTGAATGGTCATCTGACACGAAACTTTGCATCGGTCATACATAATATTCCCATTCAGGATGAGGGAAGTCTTCAAAAGTGTTGTTCATCAAATGTGAAATAAGACAACCCAGTCAGTTTTATGTGGGCTGCCTAGTTCAGAAAACATGGGATTCATTCAGATTTGTCTCCCCTTCCTATGTCATATGCAGGCTCATTAGAATATAGTCAGAGTTTGACTTCATCCATCAAAAAGTGAAGGGCTTGGGTTTGTACATTTAAAAGGCATTAATCGGCATGTAGCTACTTATCCCAAGTAAGTATATATATTTTGTTCCTGTGTGTATGAATTCTGGGTGTCTCCAGAAATCAATGTTTTTCTGTTTTTTACAACAATATAAAACATCTACAGTTCAGCTTTTGTAAGCCTTGTATGCATGTGTTGTGTTATGTCCTGCAGACAACTGAGTGTTGTATCTGGGGAGAAAGCCAAAGTGGACAAGTACAGCAGTGTGGGTTTGGATGGAGCCATGGTGATCTGGGATTTTAAGGTACATGCTGTCTTCGATACAAAAGTGAAATTGTGATTTAGTAACTTGACTGTAAGGATTATTACTCAATTGACCATTTCCTAAGATCTGCCCCTTTTTGCTCTGTGCTCCAATCACAATTGAGCAAGCAGTTTCCCCTGTTCTGTTATACTTAGATGTGGCAAGTCTGTTCAAAGGTAACATTACTATGTAAGTCACATTACATTGGTGTCACAATCTTCACAGACACATTTCATTGTATATAGTCACTAGTACAATAAAAGTACTGCTGCAACTTGTTAAGAACGGAACTGGCTTTGATGTGTTTCGATGTGTTTGGCCATAAACTGCCAAACACATCCCCACTCCCTCCTTAACAGCTGACTGCTTTCTTCCCCAATTATTACCAAGGTTACCTTGAGGTCACATCTTCATACAATACCATTTGCCTAATGACAATAAAAACAGAGCAATAAAGCGATGCATTGTATTTCCATTACACTAACTAACTAGCTAGCTACCAAATGTATAGCTATTGCTACATTATATTACATTACATTATATTATAAGCGACTTACAATAAGTGCAAACAATCATGAGGATACAACTCCGAACAGCAAGAATCTTGCAAGTACATTAGCTTGAAATATGTAAATAATTTCAAGTGCTGTACAATAGCTTCAAATAAGACAACCAATTTAAGTGCAACATACATAAATAAGATTTGTTTAAATTTTCACTGGCCAAGTTGCTGTCCAAACAGGTAGGTTTTCCGTCTGCAACGGAAGGTGTAAAGACTTTCTGCTGACCTGAAATCAATGGGGAACTCATTCTACCATTTTGGAGCCAGAATAGCAAACAGGCGGGTTTTATTTGAGGGGGATCTGCAACAACAGAAGAGAGGGAGGTGGACAGTTGATGTCAGTTGGTAAGTTGGAAAATGAAGAGCATATGTCAAGTAGTTGACAAAGTGGCATGGTACAAGGGAAGAGGGAGGTGGGGGACTGGGGGTATCAAGGAGCGTTGAGAAGATAGAGCAGAGTTTTTGGGGGTTAGAGAAAGAGGATTGAATTTTAGATTGGACAAAAGCGCTTTTTGCTTCAGGACTAGAGGAAGAGAAAGAGGAGAGAAGAGTTTGAAAGGCGAGGAGGTCGTCAGGGTGTTTTGATTCCAGAACCATCCTACGGGCAGCTGAAAGAAAATGTTCTTTCACCCCCCGTAGGATGGTTCTGTCAGCCCGCCAGTCATCCAACCAGGGAGGACAGAGTAGAGAGGAGAGTGTCTGTGGCCGAGTTGGCAGTCATGAGTGAGAAGCAGTCAGCTGAAGGAAGGGCTGAGAGGACAGCTGAGGCAAGAGAGGAGGGAGAGAGGGAGCAAAGGTTACGGCGGAGAGGTACAGTATTCAGGAAGTTAGGTTTGTTAGATTGGGAGAGGGGGAGAGAGTAGGATATGAAGAAGTGATCAGAGATGTGAAGCGGGGTTACAGAGAGGGAAGTTGGCCTAATGTCGGTTAAGAAATGTCCGCCATGTTTGCTTCCTCCTTATTTCTGTGGTAACGTTATAGAGATTTGGAAAAAGACAGAGAGGCAGGTTGCTAACATATTTTTAAGATGATATGAATTATAGTTAGCCAGAAAAGATCAAGGCTAACATTCCTTTGTTGATATTATCTATGTTAGGCTACATGTTGCGACACAGTCACTTTTGGTGTTATTCATGTGGATATATACGACTTCCAACATCCTTAGTATATCTTTACATGAATATATATACCTTCCATCGCATACTGTTGTCCTTGCTGTCGGCTTCTTGAAGCTACTGTATGTTGCCTGATGCCCAGAAACTCATACACACTGCATCACCCAACTAAAGTAACTAAAGGGAGTGGGATTTAGGATTTAGGATTTAGGATTGGTCAATTGTGTTTTAACACAGTCATATTAAACATTGACCCTTTAAGGTATTTTGATTGGAGGATATTTTATGTAATTGAAGGTGATATTCTGCAAATAATCACATAAATATAGTTATTTGATTCCTTGGATGGAAATGAGTGATTTGGAAATATAATGGAGAATTTGACAAAATGTCTTGACTCAACTCTATTACAAAAAGTCCATTGGCTAATATAGACTCTACTAAAACATTGTTTTAAAAAAATTAAGTTTAAGATTAGTTTCCAATGTAAAGATTAAAGCTTCACGCTCAATGATGGAAAGCGTGTTTTGACACATTTCACCCTCACTGACAAAAAGTATACCTTCAATTTATTAATGTAATTTTCATCATAGTTATGGTTATGCCAGTTCAATCATCATAAATAATTACAGGTGTACACTGATTTATCTGATTTCCACATCCTCAAAACCTCAACAGTGAGATTGGTGGAAATGTGGTGATTTGGGTGCACTGTAACATAATCGCTGAAATATTAGTAGGTCTTGTTTTATGGACACAAAATTCAATTGAACCCACTTATAGGGCAAATAAATTTTTAAGTGATGGTGAAATGTGTTTTATGAAAAAGGTCATTCAAGAGATCCATGATAGTCTAAATGTTTTACAGAGGCTTTTTTATGCTAATAACATTCTGAAGGAAGCACTGATTAAATGGATTGACTATTGAATGTCTGCACCCAGTATCAGCTGCAACGCACACATATTGCTACATAATCTACTGCTATCTGCCTTCAAAACAACATAGCAATACAAGTGTGTAGTATCAATTCTCACGTAATGTTTGTACTCTTATTGTGCAGCACTAAGACACCACAGACCAGTCCTTGAGGTGTCGAAGGCTGAACCAATCACCACACCCTTGTATCAAACACTCTTGTGGAATATAACCGCTGCCAGTTAAACCCATGAACTACTGATATGCTTCGGAGTATCTGGAAAACACTGTAAGCTCATGTGCATTGTGATATTTGTTAATCAAAAAATAAATAAAAAGGATATTTACAGGTCAGTCAATGTGGTGTAATGACTTGTTTTTCACATTTTTGTATTCAGTGTATTATTTTTCTCATCTTTACTTACTGTCCTACTGCCTATATTTTATGTATTTCTTTAGGTTATTACTTTATTTCTGTGTCACTACTCCACTGCCTATAGTGCTGCCATTTTACTTCCTCTTAAAGGGGCACTTCACTGAACTGACTCATCAGTATCATCATTACTTGTCGCCGGGAATACTACTCAGAATATGAAAACTGTTTTAATGTGGCTTTGGAGGAAGTTTTCCAAAGTCTGAGAAAATACCTCTGTATATAGCCCAATATCACAAAGTACACATTTGTCTCAGTGGGCTTTACAGACTGTACAGGATACGACACCCTCTGTCCTGTCCCTCACACCACACAAGGAAAAACTCCCTAAAAGAAACCCCACAATTAAAGAGGAAACATGTTCTAAACCTCAGGGAGAGACTGAGGAGGATCCTCTCCCAGGACGGACACACTGTAATAGATGACATGTGTACAGAATAAACAACATAGTTAAAAATACAACATAGAGAATCTATGTGACAGAGATGATAATGTGATCGTACACTAACAAGATGGATCCAGGAGAATGTCAAAAAAGCTTCCCGGTGTCTCCAAAAAGTAACATTAACGTGGGTGTCAGGCCGGACCAGGGCAACAGGCGCAGCCACAATTCATGATCTGAGTCTTAAAGGATTTTTTGGGGACATCCTGATAATAAGGAGTTGCAGTAATCCAGCATTGAAGTAACAAATGCATGGACTAGTTTTTCTGCATCGTTTTGAGACAGGATGTGCCTTATTTTTGCAATGTTACATAGATGAGAGAAGGCAGCCCATGTGGGAGTTAAAGGACATATCCTGATCAAAGATTATTGTGTTTTATATAACAATACAAAGTTTAAATGCATTGAATTACTGCAGAAAAGTCACAATACAGATCGCCTTGAGAATATTTTACTGTAGTAGACTGAGTCTGAGCCTGTATACAAACCGTTACCAGGGTTTAAGGTTGGACTGGGGTCAGGGTTATCAAAATCAATCCAAACCCTTGGAATGTCTCACTGCAGTATGTTGATGTCATAAGGTTTTGGGGATATAACTAACTACGAACAATGGTGGGAGAAAGGCTCAACAGTGATGCGATGGGGATTTGAGAGCAGGGCTTGGGGCTCCTTGACTTCTTCAGCCGTTACACACTCTCTCTCACCATCCACCATGAAGAACTGTCCTGATCAGCTGTCTTCAGTGTTTGCAGACATTTTTAACACCTCACTGGAGACATGCCACGTACCAGCCTGCTTCAAAACCTCCACCATTATCCTCGTCCCCAAAAACACAAGGATCTCAGGACTTAACTAAAGCCCGATCGCCCACACCTCTGTGGTTATGAAGTCTTTTAAACGCACAAAAACAGTTTCTTCCTGTCAGCTACTGTCCTCATCAACAAGCCCCCCCCCACACACACACACACAGACACACTGGGTTCACTCCGTACTGTGAACCTTTGCACATTCCTCTGACAAAGTTTGCACATTTCTGCACAATACTACCACTTCTAAAACGGCACAGCTCTTCCACTTTTAATGCAGATATATTGTACATATTTTATCACAGTCATTTGTCATATTTGTATTGTATTTCTTTTTGTATATTTGTTTCTTGTACACATTTTGTATTCTTTTAATAATATTTTATATAATATTAATTTTTTCCAATATTTGCTCTTATTTAAAAAAAAAAGTATTTTTCTTACTGTGTTTATGTATTCAGACTGTACAACCACCACGGCTCCTGGTAGACCACCACACACTCAATGCGGCTGTAACGCCACTGTTCCTCCGCTCATGTGCAATACACCCCGTTACTATTTATTACTGTGCAATTCAATCATGTGCAATACCTAAGTGCAATATATCTCTTTTTACTATGCACTATTGTTACTACTGGCTGCTAGAGTATTACTCTCACATGTTCACTTCCTGTATTATGTTAACCTGCCACTTACTTACCACGGTTGTTGTGTTTTTGCTGTTGCAGCGCTGTAAATTTCCCCGCTGAGGGACGGATAAAGGTTTTCTGATTCTGATTCTGATATACACCTTAATACACCAAAGCAAATTCCTTGTATTTGAAAACCTACTTGGCAACAAACCAAATTCTGATTCTGATTCTGAATCATGTGGATTTAAATAAACTAGCCATTATAGTCATCTTATTGTGATTTTTTGTATGTAAGTTTACTCATTTGACAGAGAAAAAATTTCAAAACATCATTAAAAAGTCTGAAATGTAAGTTAAGTCAAGTCAATTTTATTTATACAGCCCAAAATCCAGAACCACAAATTCACCTGAAGGGGTATATATATATATATATATATATATATATATATAAACATATATATATATATATATAGTATTATTATATAGCCTACTAGCGGGTAGCTTGTGAAGTTCACCAAGGGATCAATAAAGTTCATCTTAACCTAATAATAGATGATAAATTATTAAATTATTAATATAGTAACCAAAGTTATCATATAAATGTAGTGCAGTAAAATATATACTATTTGCCTCTGTATGTAAGTGGAGTAGAAGTATAAAGTGGCAGGAAATGGAAATACTCAAGTTAAGTACAAGTACCACAAAATTGTACTTAAGTGCAATACTTAAGTAAATGTAATTAGTTACTGTCCACCACTGTTACCCTGCATCTCACTGCTCCTTCACGGTATAGTTTGGTGCAAAATGACCAGTCACCTCAACAGCGATTCATTCTGTAAGTTGACGTGACTCAAACTACATGTGTGGCTACACACGAGAGATTTTCTGTATCTTGACCAGAAGTGAACAAATAAAAACAAGTATGTTGTTGTCCACAAACAGAAGAGAGTGTTGGGGTAAAACTACGTCACATGAATGGACGCACATAAACAAAGCCCACTAGGCGCCAGCAGCCAATGAAAACACATTGTTGCAAGCTTGACCAATCAACATGTGAGCCTGCGACAACATTGTTTCACTACCAGCCAATCATGGGAGGCGGAGATGTGACGTGATGCTGTCAGCTGTTCTTGTTTTGCTTCTGCTTTCCCTTCTTTTCCTCACGGTCTGGATCACCGACCTCAACAAATATTCGCAGTGAAATCCAGTTCAATTCATCTGATAGCGGAGAAGAGCGCCCTGTGCTCTGCGCGCTCACCGACATCTCACCCTGTACAACTTTCTTCCAAATTGGAGCCGTCTTCCGCCGACATCGAGCGAAGAGGTGCAGCCGATCCCAGGCCTCCAATCCAGGGCGGAGGGAGGGAAGGAGGTCCCTGGGAATCGGGATGGAGACCGGAGACAGTGACTGCGGGCCTGGCGGGCCGGACAGAACGGAGCTCCAGTTTGGATGCGCCTCTTTCAACCAAGACTCCACGTAAGCAGGCAGGCAGGCAGATAACACGCGAAGACTCATCTTGCTTTATGTCCCCTGATATTAAACGAATGCATGAGGCTTTGCCTTCACTATATCCATTTTTAACCCTTTAAAGGAAGGGGTGTTTAATACATATTTTCCCGACACACTTTACGTCCCTAAAAGTAAAGGGGCACTCCACCGATTTTACATATATCAAAACCAGTTTAGCCTCATTATGGTGTTGATTAGCCTACCATTTAAAACACTGCTCTGTCTTCTCTCTGTGGGAGTTTTGAGAAAATAACCCTGATGATGTCATAGTGACGTGTCAGGGTTCAAGGGGTCTTGGAGATATCAAGGCTCACTGTTTTCAATCATCCAAACTAGGGTCTAGCTAGGTCAGGATATTTTGGACTCTGCTGGACAAAATCTGTCTCTCACACCTCCCCAAGTGTTATGGAATTAGGTTGGGGTTGCCCTTTAATCCCAGCCCTGCTGGGAGGTGCTCAGTGTAACCATGGTAACCTCTGTTGATGGCTATAATAGCAGCTCTACTGGATTAGTAGGGCGTTCTCATTGCCTTGCTCAAGCGAAGAGTCTAATTCAAAGGTGTAACTCATATTGCATAGAAGTTAACACTGTGAGCAACTGCCAAATGTCAGATTTTCTCAAAAGGTTGTTGAGGATTGAAACAAACTGAAACTTGAAAATTGAATCATAGATCAATAGAGGAATCATTGAAAATTGAAACTTCTTAAACAATAGTTTAAACATACAATTACAGAAAATTGCTGTATGTTTAGTAAGATCCACTTTAAACAGGCCTGCCTCTGATCTGTTGTTCATTTTATTCAAGTGCTGAGTAATCCAAAAATAATAGCGGGATATTGAAAAAGACAGGGCTGTGTGTATTCAAATGTATTTTATCTGTCTGGTTGTACTATCTTGCAGTAACAGTTTTCTGACAGCAGAAAAATACAAACTCAATTTTGATGCTTTGTCTCCAGGATATCATTCTTTTCCAAAATATCAATCAGCTCTTAACTTAACAAAATAGGGAGAAGATCAGAGAAAAAGATCCACAATTAGTTTGTTCTGCACAGGAAGTAAAATGTGCTGTATTTTCTGTGGAGGTCTACAGGTTCCTCCTGCTCAGTAACAGGATGAGACAGGACAGGAATGTACAGAATACAGATCTCATGGTGGTGAAGGAAGGCACAGGTGGCCATTAAGAAATGAACTGATGTCTCACTGGTTGAGTCACAATAAAATCTGTAAGGCTAAATTAATATGTGCAGGGAAGAGAAGAGACAGAGTTGGTCAGCTTGTTTGATAAAACATCAAATTATTATTTAATGAGATTTAATGACAAAAAAAAACCGTGACGATGTTTTTCAGTTTTTCCCACGTGTTCCGCACCAATTGGAGATTATTTTATGTATGAAATGTTTAACGAGTCCATGTTTTTAAATCATAGATCAATAGAGGAATCATCCACTGGTGGTGATTCTTACATTTCCAGCTCAGTGTTGTTGTAGTGATGTATTTTACTGGACAGATATATAGTAGCCACGTCACGATACCTGACGTCATGACAACATGTCCCCGTGTATCGCATCACACCGTGTCACAAAGTTTCACCCCGTGTCATTTCACGTCTGTCCCGTCACATCACACCATGTCACACTTCGTATTACCACGTCATGGCAGGCCACGTCACCACGTATGGCAAGCCCTATTAACATTTAAGCAGGAAGGACTAGGAGCAATTTAGTTTTCATTACTATCTCATAATGTTAATTTAAGATATCTGTAAAACAATTGGCATGTTACAAATATATTTTCACATGTACAAATTAGATTTCGACATATCTTTAATTTTATTATAGTTATCAGTAATTCCTTTTTTCACCAGTAAGAATAACGATTACAGATATCTACAATTGAAAAAAAACATTGTGACTAATGGAAATGTGATTTTCCATTTCAGATATCAACAATTGCATTTTGGATATGTAGCCCAAATTACATAAAGTACGCCATTGAAGATACTGTATCTACAATGATATATGAATATCATTTTAACTAATTGAAATTCTTAATGTGATATCTAAAATGTAATTCTGACTATTTATAAAAGTTATTGTAGATATCTTAAATGTAATTACTACTAGTACGAATATAATTTTCACTAGTTACAACTGTATTTCAGATATATGAAATACAATTCTAGATATCTGTAATTACATTCTTCCTACTTACAATTTCAAGCCGAAATATCAATAATTCAATTTTGACTGTCAGAATTGAATTTTAGAGATATAGCATTCCATTTATCATCTCTGTAATGTAAGAACAGTTGTAGATATCTACAATTAACATTGCCACTTTAATAGTTCATATGAAAAATTTCCATTTCCACTTGTGAAAATGTAAGTGTTGATATCAATTATTAACATTTTCAATTAAGTTGTAGATGTCAGTAATTAGAATTGCAACTAGTCAAAATTACATTATGGATATGTCGACCCTGGAATCCTAACACGTCAGAATTTAATTATAAATATCTGTAATTGAGTTTGAAAAGAAGTCAATAGCAATAGTTGACTAGTTACAATTGAGTAACAGATATCTACAATGAAGATTACGACGAGTAAGAAATGAATTGTTGATATCAAGAATGAACATTTTTACTAGTGATAAATGAATTGTAGACATCTGTAATTGGAAATGCTACTAGTCAAAATTACATTATGGATATGGGTTGGAATTCTAACCACCACATCACGGCATATTACATCATGACAAACATGAGTGTGTCATGATGTAATATGCCGTGATGTGGTGGTTAGAATTCCAACCCATATCCATAATGTAATTGTGAAGTGATGTCACACAATGCATCAGTGCAGTGCCTGTTCGGGATGTACCTGTGTGGCTGCTTCTTCATTTTTGAAGTGAATGTATGAATGTGTTTACATTAGCAACGCTACAGTATACACATCATGAGTGCAACAGCTGCCATGAAAATAATATGGCTGCAATAAAGTCAAAGGCCCATTAAATATGTATGGCCCAGGTTTGATGAATGCTGTGTAAGGAAAGTAGCTCAGTCCGAAAGGACATGGCTAAGTAACTGGAGGGTCGCTGGTTCAAGTCCCCAAATGGACCAAGTATGGAGTTACGTATTGGTATTGGTATTGGTACTTATAGGTATCAGTTCACCTGGCAAGGTGCCCTCAATCCCACACTGCTCCCACTGATAATATGTTAGCTGCCACTGCTCCCAATACTAGGATGGGTTCAATGCCGAGTCTAAATTTCACTATGTGTACATGTGTGTGACCATTAAAAGAGGATTCAAAATCCTCCATTTAGAAGATTTAGTCTGTCCTTATAGTATGATAAAAGAATAAAATGCTTGCTTCCAGCATGGCTGGCTTAACCTGTTTGTTCAACAGGCAGAAATGTCCTTCTGAACCCCTATGGACCCCACTCCTCTTAATTTAGGAATATACGGTATCAAATACAAGTAAAGTATCAGTATTATCATCATTCATCCCAATCATTAAGACAATGAGGAGCACTTGACAGGAAAAGCAAACTGCAGAACTTGGAACATGTTTATTTCTGATGTTTCACAACAGTGCTAACTGCTAATTTTGCACTTTCATAAAGTTGGAGGACAAAAAGGAATGTTCAAAATCTGTGCAGCCGTTTCATTTCCCATAATGCAACTCTATAGTGTCTGTCATATAACTCTCCCTCATCATTAGGATTTTCTTCCTTACTTGACTTCTCCAGAGCCACAGAAGACATTATACGAATGTTTTCACTGAAATTCACGTGTTTCCTGCTATGACATGACTCACATTCCTTAACTTAAGTCACTTTATAACTATTGAACTACTGCATCTCTATGACAACTAAGCACACTCTGTGCACTGAGGAAGACTGTTAGATTGAATTAAAGTTTCCCAAAAAAACTAGTGAGTGGAACAAGTTGATCGTATTTGTCAAAACACTTTCATTTGTTGTTAGGGTTATTTGATTACAACTTCCGCTGATCCCCTTGTTCCCAGAAGCGCACACTTCTTATGCACTACAACTTTCACCACTAGGAGGCTCTGTCGTAAGGACCAGGGAAGACAGTGTGATGATGAGGAAGTGAATGCACCTCCAGTCACTTCATGTCAAATGTTCACTGTATTTCCAGTTGGAGTGCAACAACATCATACATAGATCAATTCCTTCCCTGCTAAGAATGTCGGTAATTAAAATAATGAGAGAAATTAGGACTTCCAGAAAAGTCTATGGGTTCCAGTTGTACTTATGGTTGATATACTGTATGTATGTGTGTGTGTGTATTTCAGGTCACTGGCTTTGGGAACAAAGACTGGCTACAAGCTGTTTTCTCTGACCATGGTGGACAAGCTGGACTGTATCCATGAGAGTGGTTAGTATCTCCATACTCTGACTCCGCACAAACTGGATTTCTCTGGCAAACTGTTTAATTATATAGCACACACACACGCACGCACACACTCACACACACACACACACACACGCACGCACGCACGCACGCGGGCACACACTCGCACACGCACGCACGCACACACACACACACACACACACACACACACACACACACACACACGCTCACACACACACACACACACACACTCATATCTATATATATAGATATACTGTTGATATATATACTGTATACATATGTAATGCTGGTAGAGTTTATCTTTCCTATTTGTCAGCTTAGCCATTGAACACATTATACGTAATTTTCTATTGGTAGGGGTCTCTCAATCTAAACAATAACAGAAGACGGAGTTTGGTGGCGTCGCTAAGCACCGTGTGATCATGGGAGTTGTTGCCGTATTGCCGTATTTACAGTCAGATTCTCCCGGTTAGGATTCCTTCAGTTTTTATTGTTCAGGAGATTTTTACCAGAAACCTATTTATCCACAGAGGTCTCCTCCTCTCCAAAACCAACAAACTGATTAAAACTGGTAAAAACACAGAATAAAGCACGTTAAAATTAAGTGTTTCTTAGACCCTGGTCGTCGGACACAGGACGTCCCGGACCTGTGAGCCAAGCTGCCGCTAATTTTTTGCTCAGCTGCTTTGTTAACTTAAGATCCAGATATCCGAGGACTAAAATCCTTCGTCTGGTTAAAATATAGAGTTAAAAACAACTAAGATCCAAAATGTGTAGGGTAAAAACTGGATAAAAAGTAAATTTATGACCACAACGCTGACGCATGGTCAAAGTGGATACGACGCCATGACAGGTACCTTGATTAAAATGACAGATCTCTAGGTTTGAAAACAGTTGGAAACTTGTGGGATAATGTAACATACTCAACAAAATATACAGTATAACAGGTCTAGTCATTTTTAGACATTTTAAAGTTACATTTTCTGAGCTCTTATTAAGGTTAATATGTTTCCATGAAATGTAACTTCTTCTTAAATGGTTGTGTGTTCTATAGAAGCCAGCTACGGATTTATCCAAGATTATTTGGTAACCATGGTAACACGTATGTATCAGCATCTGAAAGTGTTAGATGTTAGGTGTTGTGTATCTAAGCTGTTCCTCATTAAAAGTGAGTGAAACGTAGCAGCCAGACAGTGAGCCCTCACATATTATACATCTATTCCATCCTGTTCCCCTGTCTGTCATCATTCATGATAGATGAGGTCCAGCTGCAGTCTTGATTAATAATTCTCAATGAGCAATACGTCATGAGTTCTTTGTGACACCAGAGAACATAAATAAGACGCATTAAAGTGCTGCATGACCTGCTGTGAGTCTTCTCCTGTGGGTCCATGTAGCACTGATGATGCCAACATGACATCGCCAAAACTGTCCTCTGACTGAGTTGTCACACCTCTCAATACACGTATAATAAGTCATGGAGTTAAAGCAGGCCGCAATGAAAAGATTGCGTTGATCCAGACTAATTATACTGAACTACAGGTGTGAAAGTGGCCTAACATTATTAAATGGGCATGTCTTGGTACATAATGGTATTTATTTATTTGGCTTCCCACCTAATAAATAATTTATGAAACTTTGTAGAATAATTTAATTCCCTCTGCAGACATGTTTTTAATTATTTTCTTTGTTATTATTGAATAATTCAGTTTTCTCAAATTTTCTGTTTTCTTAATTTTTGCATATATAAGAATACACCAACTTTCCCACTTTAGCAAAGCATACGTTGCCATTAACAAAACAGCTTGATGGAAACTTTGTGTCTGTGCACATCACCTTAAGCTAAATGCTAACATCAGCATGCTCACAATAACAATTTTAAACACAAACACAAAGTAAAGCTGAGGCTGATAGTTACATATTTGTGCACATATTTGTGCACATATTTGGTCAAAAAGTCAGAGATCACTAAAGTCATTAAGATTCCGAATGAAAGGATTGGACAGGGTTATTGCAGACCTGCCATAGCCACAGATAGCATATTTAATTATTTTGCCAGAGCATTTGATTTATTGATTGTTGTTGGGATGTAAAGAGAATTTCAAGAAAAATAAGAAAAAAGGCTTCTAAATTAAATTGCCCGGAAGCCAAACATCTTAACCAGGTTTCAGCTGAATCAGAATATGATCTCATTAGAATATGATCTCAACATAATTATGATGTATGTGTGTTGACCAACCACCAGACTACAGAAATAACTGGGTGAGGAAGGGAGTGCTCAACACATGTAAACAGAGAAGACTGCTTCTCCACATCCCAGCACTCACTGGGTTGTTTTGGGGTCAGAAAAGGCCGAGCTTGCTATTGTTACACAGTGCTCATGCCTCCCATGGCACTGAAGAAGAAGAGAGTTTCCACAGAAAAGGTAATATCAACCTGACATGCTGGGAAGATCTCTGAGACATAGACATTGTTGAGCATTTGTGTCAGGTCGATATTATCTATAAAGCCTAATATCACAAAATTGCCTAAAGAGGCTTTGTATCAGCACATGCTTTAGTGTTTAAGAGGATTGTAGGACAAATTAGAATCCAACTGATATTTGATTATGTATTTGTCTATATTTGAGATTTTAAAAACTCAGATACAAACCTGATCAACATATTTTTCTGCACTGCCATTTCTTGTTACTTACTGGCCGACATGTACACCTGGACCATAGACTGTATATAGCATGAACATACAGTCTCTTTGACGTCACCCGCAGGTTTCTGAAGAGCTGTTGTTAAGCTCAATGTGGATCGCTCCGGTCGCGTTGCCTAACTCTATTCCAAAAATGGGCAAAGGGGTGGAGTTGAGGTGGGGAACCTGTGGGGGCACCCACCTGTCACGGTCATGGCATCATTTATGCATAACTTTAACCATTAATAAAATTAAAATTGTTGTTTTAGAGATAAATTCACCGCCGTACAGTTGTCATCAACGGGGAAATTAGCTATAGAGACCAAAACTGTTTTTTGTACCAGGCTGTATAAACATGTTTATTTCTGCTGTAAAGTTGAGCGTTTTTAATTCATATTTTGTGAAAAGCAGGTGACAGCTAATCTGAACTTGTTGAAATTTCAATCATCTAAAAGTTGTTTCAGAAAGAGCTGCAACGATTTGTTGGTTGACAAAACATTTTTTGATAATCGATTAGTAAGTAATTTTTCATGCAAAAATGCTGTTTTTAGCCTCTCAAATATGGAGATTTTTTGCTTTTCTCTGTTTCATATTATAATAAAGTGAATATTTTTGTGTTTGTGTTTTTTTAAATCTTTGGGACTATAATTTAATGGGGATACAGTTTTTCATGATAAAATGTAAAGCTGTAACGATGTATGGATGGATGACTGAACAGGCCTACCTCCAGGTCCAAGCTTCTCTTTTTAACATTTCTAGTCAGACTTTTCACCTTGCTTTTGACTGTGGCCATTCAGAACAGATACAAACTGCTTTCAGAGATGTGCAGAGATACTTCCTACGAACTAGTTTGTTGTTTAAAGCAATCTGAACCCATAGCAAACCTCTGCAGCTTTACTGCTCACACAGGTTTCTCCATTTTTAGAATTTTATGTTGTTCCGGCAAGATTAGTATGTTGTTTGTTTTCAAGTTTCCAAATATATGAAATATGTCAGGCTGGAATAATGTTTATAAAATGATGTACGAACATCTAAAATATTACCATTTATTGGAAATGTGCATTATGCAGCTATAAAAACATGGTAAAGTAAAGTCTATGAAATTCTTTCTTCTGACCTGAAATTAAAGAGAAATCAGAGTTCAAGTGGTAAAAATGGGAAGGTTTGTGATTGTTTAATGTCTACCTCGTGGGTCTAAGAGACAATTGGGAGAAGTCAACATTTAAGCAGCTTCCCCATCACTGCCTGTCTGTTCTCCCCCAGCAGAGACTCCAGATGTCTACATCGTGGAGCGTCTGTTCTCCAGCAGTCTGGTAGTCGTGGTAAGCACCGCCATGCCGCAGCGCATGAACATTTACCACTTCAAGAAGGGGACGGAGATCTGCAACTACAGCTACCCCAACAACATCCTGGCTGTCAAGCTCAACAGACAGGTGAGCTGCCCCATTTCTCACACAACCCTAAAACATTACAGTGTATCCATCATCACATTTAGGAAGTCGTTCACACACTGAGCCTCTTGGACACTGGTGGACTCAATGCCCCCATGTTCGAAAGAAATGCAGCAAAAGTTCCCTCTAGGTTGCCAATCCAGTGAAGAAAACGTGATGAAATGCTTTCTATGGGTGATCTTTCAGTGTAGAAAATGGGATATAGTGCCCTCTAGGATGCAAGCCCAGTAGATGATGTAGTGCCCTCCGGGGTCCCTCTCCAGTGGAGAAGATTCTGTCTGGGACTAGTGTTACAGCACATGTAAAAGTGCAAGTTTGTCAGCAGATACCTACCTAATCTAAAAGTAAAAAAATGTACTAGTCCTAATATTATGAATAATCTTATTAGTTTTATCTGTTTTTCCTTATTTATTTCTAACATAATCCTCTTTAGCTGCTCAGTTTACATACCGGAACAAGCAAGAGGGGTAACATTATTGTTTACTTTTTACATAAAAGTGGCCAGGGAACCAAGAAGGGGTACCTGGATAGATTGTCTGGCGCAACTCAGGGGGATGGCTTAGGAGCTGGGCCAAAAGATCTGACCAGGAGGGTGACCAGGAGACAGTACCAAAGGGTGAAGCCGCTTTGGGGGTAGGGCAGGAGGACGACCAGACAGACGGAGCAGCTCTGAAGGCCAGGCACAGGCAGGATGTCAACCACACAAGCTTAGCCACCCTGGAGGACGGGAAGGATGTTGACCGGACGGGCATAACTGCTCTGGAGGACGGGCAGGAGGGTGACTGGACAGACGCAGCCACCCTGGAAGACGACCAGACGTGTGGAAGCATACTGGAGGGCAACCACACGAAGGAGGAGCCCCTCTCAAAGACGTAGTTGGCAAGACCCCTCTGAAGGACGAAGGCTGAGGCGAGACCACCAACAAAGTCATCAAATCTAATTTATTTATGTAACCCGATATAACAAATTACACATTTGTCTCAGTGGGCTTTACAGACTGTACAGGATACGACCCCCTCTGTTCTTAGACCCTCGCACCGCACAAGGAAAAAGGGAGAGTGCAGGGGGAAGTTGTTACCGTTGCAACTCAGCTGGACGGTTTTGTGACCGCTCCGGCATTGGGAACTGGAAATGGGGATTGCCGCAGCTTGGCAGGAGAAACAGCGGACTGCCGCAGCTCAGCAGGGAAAACAGGGGTCTCCTTCAGCTCAGCAGGAGGAGCCACTTTCCTGCGTGCCATCCTAAGAGCCACCTGTTGGAACTCCCTACAAGAGGCTCTTTTTCACTCTCCATAAACACATATGAGGAAATATGAAAGCTCATGAAGTTCATCCTCAAACAGATCTGCTGGGTTCATTTTTGGTTTGTTTGTTCATTCTGTCACTATGCGGTTAAAAACAGGACCCAAGTGCAGAACACACAACAGGCAGGTTGCAAACAAAAAGCGAGCTTTAATAAAGAGCTGAATTCAACACACTGGTACAAAACAAAACTGAGGGAGGCAGATGAAGGGAACTGAAAACAGGACAAACCAGGTTGGCACGAGGGAACACCAGGATCAACACAGGATA
This sequence comes from Bovichtus variegatus, assembly GCA_943593645.1. Lineage (NCBI taxonomy): Eukaryota > Metazoa > Chordata > Actinopteri > Perciformes > Bovichtidae > Bovichtus > Bovichtus variegatus. Next base: position 14,865,002 of record CALSCE010010635.1, on the reverse strand, counting down.
AACACAGAAGGAACGACCAGGAAACATAGACGACAAACTGACAAGGAACAATGGGATATATAAATATATGTATGTATATATATATATATATATAT
>CALSCE010010635.1:14843803-14864807 GCA_943593645.1 Bovichtus variegatus | reverse complement strand
TATATATATATATATATATATATATATATATATACTTATATATATACGTGTATGTGTATGTATATATATATATATATATATATATATATACACACACAGACAACTAATCACAAGAACAGGACACAGGTGGAAGAGGCAGCAAAGACACAAGGGCAGCTTGCTAACAAGCTAAACATTACATTACATTACAGGTCATTTAGCAGACACTCTTATCCAGAGTGACTGAGAGTGAACTAACTACAGGGACAGTCCCCTGGAGCTCAGGGGCTCAGTGGTGGCAGATCTGGTGTTCAAATCACAAACCTCCGGTGTTCTGTTTAAAAGTCTAACCACTAGACTACTAGACTACCACCTAAACTAAGATGCTGAACATGGTAAATCATCATCTTATTCTTGTCATTGTGAGCATTTTGTCATGATGACATCAAGTGTGGTTATCCACTGGGCAAAGCAGGCAACTGCCTTAGGGCCCCCGAAGGCTCCAGGTTCACTGTGTGACAGTTACTTTGTGGTATATTGATTAATTGCACAATTGTTTGTTAATACTGTATGCACCACTCAAGCACATTTACAACTGAAATGATAAGAGCCTTATGGGAAACCTGCATTATTACCTAATGCTATGGCCCCAGCTTGTCAATGAGGCCCAGAGTTAAATCGTAGTTTTAAGGCCTGTAATGTTTCAGTAAATATTGTGGTTGCACATTGCATTTTACTAAATATATCTGTGCTTAATCAAGTTACCACAAACTAATTATTTGTTTGTTTATTTCTTTATTTATAGGGGACGGTGCACATTAATCAACACTGACATCAAACAACATCAATGTAAATGTTAGCTCAACAGCCAATTTTTACGTCTTTGGAGAAAAGGGTGTCATGGGTAAGTGTAGGCTCGTAGAGGAGCCTCTCTGTCCACCTCCAAAATATCAACAGCGTGTTTGTACAGCCCTGCGTGTCAAAACAAGTTGATTGAACTTCCTGTTTGGATGTGGGTTCAAAAACAGAAAAGAAAAATAACATGTTAGAATCAAATCTGTATGTAATAAAGAAATGGCTACGAGAACATCTCTGAATGACACACATGCACGTTTGCTCTGGACAAATATGTTCCAGCCCCTAATTCTGATAAAAAAAACTGATATTCTTGTATTATGACAATATTGTGCAGATATTTCATAGCTTTAAATTAGATTTTTTTTAAATGAAGATGTACTCCCTGACTTTGTGATAACAACAAAAAGGGTCCTTAACCTGTTGATATTTTAAGGCTCATTACAGTTCACAGACAATGGGGGCACTATTGAGTGTATCTTGAACATCACATGTTCATGTTACTCAAAGGTTAGGTTGACGGTGAGGAATTCAAGAGCTTTGTTACAAAACCTGTAAGATCACTGTTATGACCCAAGGCAGACTGTTGACAGAAATATACTCTCTGCATGTTATAATGAAGTGAACTTTAGTGTTTCATGTCACTGTGAGCAACACATAAAACTGCTGCTTTAGGTTCCCTGTGTTGAATTGATTCTAAACATTTGAGATAGTGACATAAAGTTCCTATAATAAGTGGGATTTCACTGATGTGTGCAATAGAAGCCCACCCTGACTGCATAACATTGGAGTGTAATGACCTGAGGTGTGCTGTGTCTTGCAGAGGCTTGTGGTGTGCCTTGAAGAGTCCATTTATATCCACAACATCAAAGACATGAAGCTGCTCAAGACTCTGCTCAACACTCCGTCCAACACCTCAGGTAAGAGACGGAAACTGCAAGTATGTGGTTTCTGCGGTGCTGTGACAGGTGGGTTTGTCGACTGAATTACTTTTTTTTTCATCTGTTAAACAGGTCTCTTTTTTTGCCTAAATTACTTTTTCTTCTTTTTTTTCATCTGTAAGAACAGATGGTGAAAAATGTTGGCATGGCAGGTAAAAAAACACGTTTTGCTAAGATCATTTTTCTAGGTTACTTTCTTATTTCTGTGAAAAATTCTAAATTAAAAAAAGTAACTGATCCTTGTTAAACTGTGTTTAGTCCTCCGCGCCGCCTACAGCCATGGCTTGAGGGAATTTCTTCAAATTTGGTACAAATAACTCAAGAATTCATATTCTAATTATGACAATTTAGCACAAATGTCTAATAGGATAAAATATGAAGTGATGACATTTTGTACAGACCTGGATGTTAACTGCAACGTCACTACTTGGCAAACTTTGAAAGATATTAACAATAACTTGGTAAAATTTAGATCAGACTTTTTAGACAGAATTGATTTTGTCACTTGCCTTTCAGGCCTTCTATAGATATAGAGCCCTAAGCCACTGTCTGTAAAATACATCTGTGCTCATCACTGGTTCACATACAATTAGTTAATTTTTTGCTTGTTTGGACTGTCAGAGTGGTTTAACAGTCTTAGTCCTCAGTTCCCTGACTGACAGTACCCACACTTGCCACAAACCACTATTCAATAGAAGTTGACAGTAATTCTTTCTCCTCTCGCAGGTCTCTGTGCTCTTTCTATCAACCATTCCAACTCCTACCTGGCGTACCCCGGCAGTGCCACCTTTGGGGAGATCATACTGTACGATTCCAACAATTTGGTAAGAAAAATGTATTATCACAGAACACCTCAAATAATATGCTACAATTTGTCCTCCTCCATGATTTAAAATGGAGTCAGCTGATTTTATTACAGTTACATTTAAGCAATTAGCCACTTAGGCCATTGTGGCTTATTGCTTATATACAACTGTTAGTACATATATCTGGCAAGCTTTCCTAAAATATACACACAGTACCAAAAACATTTAATCATTTATTGACAACTAATAATCACTCTTTTGCCAAGCAATGTAGTTCTTCAGGGACATAGCAGAATGGTTGCCAAACAACACACAGACACTGTAGCTTGATGAAAGAGTAGGCTTTAGGCTTGGTATATACAGTCCACACCATAAAAACATAGTAAGCCCTCATCAGCCAGAATTCTAATTTAAAACGTCATTTTAAAAAAAAGAAAAAACTAGTTATAGGGTGGCCAAGTGCAGGCATACCCTTTTTATAATGTTTTTGGTGGTAAATCACACAATCAGTGTGTTAAAAGTGCTTCATCGTAGCATATTAAAGCCACTATTACAAAAAACTTTTCTTGTTTTAACATATGAGTCTATTTTGTTATGTCAAGAAGCTTTCTCTATGTTACACAATACTAGCATATCTTGTTAAAACAAAAAAAGCAATGTATCCCTTCTTTTTAATTTCAATATACAGTACTTTCTCCCTCATAAAAAATAAAGTGTTCTTGGTAACAAGTAAGGGTACTGCATGGGACATTTTTACATTTAAAATAAACTTATAATCAGACTAACAGCTGATATAAACGGTCTGCTTCAGTGGAAATTTTGAATTTTTGAATTTGACGCGTCTTTGTGGCAATAAACATACTACAGCTAGTCTTGTGAGGCTAGTGATGTGAAGATTATATCAGTGTGGAATGAAACTCTGTCATTCTGTCTCCTGTATCGTTCTCCTGGTCCTTTCAGAACACAGTGACCATGATCCCGGCTCATGACAGTCCTCTGGCAGCTCTCACCTTCAACTCCTCGGCCACCAAACTTGCCAGCGCCTCAGAGAGGGTAAAAAACCTTTGAAGTCTCAGACCATCTGAGATATGCAAACTGTGCCTTTCGGTCCAGAAATTAAACAAGAGTTAGTCCTAGGGTGGCAGTGTCCATCCAACACCATGGTCCTGTTATGGACTTCCTGACCTTTCCTTGTATGCTATCATCAGGCCATCATTTTCCTTTGACAAGCATAGGCTGAATTTCCGTAAAGCTTTCTCTGGATTCCCTTTTCTCTGGCCCCTACAAGGCCTCAATATTCACTTGTAAAAAGAAAATTCCAAAATCTGATGGGCAGATTACCATAAAATGTGTTTAGCACATTTATGTTCCCTGGGGACAAACCCATGTCATTTAGAACAGCCAATCGAAATGCAGCGGGGCTACATTCAGCCTCACTTGGCATTACATTTTAAAATCCGCTTTCCTTGCCAGAGCCTTGGGCATGCGTATTATTGTTTTCCCACACTCTGGGCACTTGACACTGTGAGGCCATTACAAAATCAAAACCCCTTTTAAAAGTATTCTTTCTAGCCACTGACCTTAAACTGTAATATGTTATGCATTAATCCAGAATTCAATTCAATTCTAAGGCTCTGCCCCACTAGCCTCATATGACCCATAACCTACAGTTACATATAATATTATAAATGGAGGGACACTGGACAGCATCACATGGGAAGAACAGCTGAAGTCTCTATTTTTTACATGTCAAGGAAGCATCTTCTAGAAAATCCGTAGGTCTTGTAAACTAAAGCAAAGATGACACCTCACTGGCTGTCTGTCTGTACAGGGCACCGTCATCCGAGTGTTCTCCATTCCTGAGGGCCTGCGACTGTTTGAGTTCCGCCGGGGTATGAAGAGGTCAGTGTTCAAACACTTTAATCACATAAGATCTGCAATCATTAAAATAAATACACTGTCCATTGTTTGAGCACAGCTAAAGATATAAACCTAAATAAATAAACTAGATGATGATTTCATTTCCTGAGATCCTCAAGAGCTGAGAAGACTGATGAGGTCAGAGCTTTCACTTAATTGCCTACTAATGCTCAAAGTGAATTATCCACTGTAAGTGATTGATTAATCCTCAAGTTTTTGCGCTTGTGTTGTGTATGTGTGTGTGTTTATGTCTGTCTGTCTACAGGTACGTCAATATAAGCTCTTTATCCTTCAGCCCTGATGGCCAGTTCCTCTGTGCATCCAGCAACACAGAGACGGTGCACATCTTTAAACTAGAGCAACTGGGACCCAGGTACACACACACACACACACACACACACACACACACACACACACACAGTAAACACAACAAGTTCATTTAATCATGCCCAATTCGTTTATATTATATAGCAATAGGAGACCCAGGCCCTATTAGGTGCTATATTTAAAGGAATACTTGACCCACAAAATGATAATTTGTATATCAATTACTCACCCCATGTTATCTTGAATTCTTAAAAAAAATGTTGTTTTTCTTGCATGCCTCCATGAAGAATCAAAAAACTCCGAAAAGTCTTGAGCTGAAGTAAATGCTCATTGTAAATGAGTAAATGCCTTTAACAACAGCAAAACTATATTAAAACATCCATTTACAAACTCTCACACAACTGCAGTATAATCTCATTTATCCAATCGTTTTCTCGCTATTCCCAAACACATGCATTGTCACTATAACCTTACTGTTTAATACACTTCCGCATAACACAGTCTTGCGGTTGTGCAGGCGCGCTACTCGTCCATACAAGTCTAAAGTTTATTAAATAGTAGTTTATTAAATAGTAAGGTTTTAGTCAAAATGAATGTGTTTGGGAAGTGTGGTGGAAATTCTGTTAACAAATAAGATCGATAAAGATCGAAAAGATAATAAGTTTCTCTTTGAGTATTTTATTGAAAACAAAAGGCTTTGAGCAGAAAGGATCAGAGCATACAGCACAAGGTCTGTCAAGCAATGATGCTGTGTGTCAGGCACAGTCCATCTTTATACACACACAGACCACACACCCCATAAGTTACATATCAGATCTGTTTTAGACCAGTTTGTACTGGAACTTATTTCAAAGGTTGCATTTAGACAGTTTGGGTGCAATATTCTGTTATTCATGCTGACATTTAGCAAAACAACCGGCGTTAAACACGGTTGCAAAACATGGTTACAGAAAAAGCCTTGCATGATGGTTGTATAACACAGTATTTATCCATTACAGAAGTCATGAACATACAACTGGATAAATGAGACTTGGATTATGCTGCACAAATAGTTAAAAACTAAGTTTTCTTCATGAATTTAAGGTAACACAGACGGAGTAATTGATACACAAATGATCATTTTGGGAGTAAAGTATTCATTTAAGGAAAGCTACAATTTATCACAACTTGTATTTTTTGGATCACTGGCCACTAGTTATATCAGTGTTGATAACATTGTAGTCACCAAAGTATAAATCAAGTTATAGGATGAACTTGTTACCCTGTATGTAGTGGAGGGGACGAGGCCTCCTGGACAACCTACGTGGGAAAGATGTTCTCAGCAGCCAGCAGCTACCTCCCTGCTCAGGTATCCGGCATGATGAGCCAGGACCGGGCCTTTGCCACCGTTCACCTTGTGACATCTGGCCAGAGGAACATCTGCACCCTAGCTATGTGAGCTCCTCTCTTTATGAATCAGGGAATGGTTCATATTACACTCAGTCATACTGTGTGTGTGTGTGTCCTTGACAGAAGTAGTTGTGTTTTTAGACCTTGAAAGAGAAGAGATTTTGAGCAGAACTCACCTCCTAAAAATAATATATTTTTAGGATTAAGACGTGTGTTAACACTGTGATGACCATTTCTATTTGTCCTAATTTATGATCCAGCTATGACACAGACATGGGGTTGACTGCAATCTATTTTTAGAGTGACAAAGTGTAAATTAATCAGTTCCTTGTTCCCCTCACTTTTGGGTTGGGCGTAAAGTGAATGCCTGAACAACTGAAAGGGATACTCTGTCTGATGTTCCAGGATCCAGAAGCTTCCACGGCTACTGGTGGCCACAGCTGATGGTCAGTTGTTCATCTACAACGTGAATCCACTGGATGGAGGCGAATGCATGTTAGCCCACAAACACAGGTGAGGCTACAACTAAATTCACATGGTCGGAGAGATAGAGGGAAGAAGGAGAGTGAAGACAGCCCTGCACTCTGATTTAATCTTTTAATTCATAAATCAACATTTTAGCACATATGGCCTTATGGCCTAATTTTCAGTTCATAGAGTAAGACAGTTAAGTCAGATAATTGGTGTTGGAACACTGCTACGCCTCACGCCAGTGTCACCATAATGTATGGGGTTCTGGTATGAGCAAGTCTGGTTATAAAAGGGGTTAATAATAACTGGCACCACAATGAAGTAGGTGCATTAGCGCAAATAGACATTAACATGGCTATCAGAAGTAATGAATAATTATCAAAATAATTATTAATTATTTAATTTAATATAATTATTAATTATATTAATAAATATGACTTAACTTACACCAAGTCACCTCAATGGGGCACCTCCTCATCAGAATCCCTGAATCAGAGGAAAATGATTGCCAGTCTCATAAAATATACTAGACAACGAATTAGGAAATCTGATTAATAATTAAATTAATAACTATAAACACAATGACCATTTCAGTAGCTAGAAAAAGTTGAAGGATTTCTGAATTCTTTGATGGTAGAGGTTTGCAATACTCACTCTCAACATTAAATAAACCAGCATGTATATTACAAAAAGTATTTATTAATAAGATAATAAATGTCAAAACACACAACATCTAATACTAAATAATCAAAAGGGAATATGTACACAAATGTGACAGTGTGTGTGTGTGTGTGTGTGTGTGTGTGTGTGTGTGTGTGTGTGTGTGCGTGCGTGCGTGCGTGTGCGTGTGTGTGCATGTGTGTGCGTGCATGCCAAAAAGAATGTGTGTGCAGTCCTGTGTCCATCTCTACGCGCTCTGCTTATGCGTGCACATACGTATGTAGAACAAAGGGGACATATGAAGTGGGAGCTTTGAGTCATTAGCTCTGTGTGTGTCACTATGTTAAAAAGACAAACTCACAAATTATTGAGAGATGGTAACGTGTATGATAATGTTAGCGGGTTAAAAAGATGGTTAGTGTGCATGTGACTCTGTCTGTGTTACCCATTAGCTCAATACAACAGATTAATCAATACAGCTCAGTGAATAAAAAACAAATCAACACATGTACATGCATTTACAACAGTATAGCAGTTCTATGCTTATTTATCCTTGTAAACTTAATGCATATTAAATATTATACTATGCCCACTGGAGGTTCAGTTCATGAATACAAAGGCTACTTAGCTGTTAGCTTAGCTGGCGAATACTTTGAGATGAAGGAAAGCAGTGTGTTGTCTTTGTTGTTGTGGTGTGCTGCCAGTCGAGTCGTTGCGTCTTTGCCGTTTCAGCTTTTTGAGCTGTGTGCAGGGCGGGAAAAAACAGTCGCTCTGTTTGTTATCATGCAGAATGCAGTTAGTGCCTTGCTAACTACTTGTTGCTTCTATTGTGAAGGCTATCCTGCTGAGGAGAGCCACTGCATGCAATACGGTGTTTACTTTGGACAGGTGCTCGCGTCCTCTGCTATTAAAGGAGAAAGTCCAGTGATCAGAGAGCCAGCATTGGCGTGCTTTCTGCTGCGCAGGACAGGTCCCTTAAGGAAAGAGAGAAAGAACACATGGCTGTGTTGTGGTTTTATCAGCTGAGTTTTCACACCTATGTGCGAAAAGGTGATGTCAGGTTGCAGGAAATCCAATAGCTCAATCTATATACTGTAAGGATCCCAACATTGGGATGGAAGTAGGCCTAGTTTTTCACCTGCCAGTAAAATAAAAAATAATGATTGGTAGACATATCTTACACTGGTCTCGTCCCCTCCCCCCTCAAGCTCACCGCTGTCACCCCCATACTGAAAAAAACCTGGACTTGACCCTGATATTCCCAATAACTACCGGCCCATCTCCAACCTCCGTTTTTGTCCAAGATCCTCGAGCGAGCTGTTGCTCAACTAAAATCCCACCTCAACTCCAATAACCTCTACAAACCCTTCAAATACGGCTTTCGTTCCAAACACAGAACAGAAACTGCCCTACTGAAAATCAACAACAACATACTTCTCTCTTCAGACTCCGGCTTCCTCACCATCCTTATCCTTCTCGACCTCAGCGCAGCCTTTGATACCATCGACCATTCCATCCTCCTCTCATGCCTTCAACATACCATAAGAATAACTGGTACCGCCTTTTCCTGCTTCACCACCTCATATCTCTCTGACATACATCAATACACCTCTATAAACAACTGCCCCAGTCACTCCTGTCTTAAGGATATTAAATCATGAATGCAACAGAACATTTTTCAACTCAGCGGCAAGAAATCTGAAATATTCATCATCGATTTGGACACTCTCCTCCCCCCAGCTGGGTTTTGATATCCTATCTATGAAAATCTAAAACAATCGGTGACAAGGACAATCCTGACAGAGCCCAACACCCACTGAAAGTGTGTTTGACCGGATGGCTTGAAGCAATAGCAATAAAACAATAAAAGACCTGCCCTGTGTAAGGCTCGAACAAGGGCATTTCACGATAGCAGGTGTTCACTACATGATAATTGTGGCCAAAATAATTCACGATAACGATATTATCCTGATATACAGAAAAGGTAATACTCATCTTTAGCTTTGTTATTGTGCGTTTTATATCTTTTTAGGCAAATTAATTACTCTCTTGTGTGTGGGGCGTTGGGGGAGGGAGACAAAGGGAGGACGAAAAGAATCGGAATGGATTTAAGAGGCGCTGGAATATTTACATAATATCAATATTTCATGCTTTTAAATACCATGGTTGTCATCGATAGTGGTATATCACGAGACCTTTAGATCAGAGTCGTTATCCCGATTACATGTCCAGATATACAGTACATTGAAGGTTAATACAAGGTGGAAATGGTGTACAATTTTGCCTGTGGGCTTTGAAATTTTTGAAACCAAAAGCTAAAACTTATGGTACACATCCCGTGGAAGTGTAACCAAAAAAACTTCTGGTGTTTTACCTCTGCATCGTACACTTGTGGGTGGCAGCTGCACACTGTGATGTGATTAGGGGATATGGGAAGGTTGTAAAACACAAAACTTTGAGTCTGAAAGTCTAAAAGACAAAAAATTTAAATTAAAAGTAAAATTGCTTGACTGCTTTCACTCCTGTGTTCTTGCTTCCTTCTTTCTCTTACTCTCTCAGGCTTTTTGGTATTGATGATAACGAGGGTGAAGAAGGAGAGTCAGAAGGGTCAGAGGTCACAGGGCCAGCACAGGCTTGTCCATCCTACGCTGCAACCGCTGCCTTACCAGCCTCTGGTCCCATCACCGCAACCCTCACTGGTAAGTAGTCGCAGACATTTCTCCACTTGTGTATATCAGGAAGGGTTTGACTTCACTCTTAATTAAGCTCTTTCAGGTTGTGTGTTTTCTTAAAAGACTCTACTGCTGAAATAGTTTCCCCATCTAGACAGAAGTGTTTAACCAAGGGCCTTTTAGTACCAGATTTTTATCCAATTTTTATGACTGATAGCTTGATGTGAGGAGGACTGCGATGTCTGTGGTAGACAATGTCGTTTTTAAACCCTCCACACTGGCAACAGCCGTCACCAGCTTCAGCCGTGCAGCACCCCTCGCCCGGACTTTGCCACTTCCAGGGATTTTACCTTACTGATCATTGTAAAACACACTTTATTCAAACTCGACAGAAACTATTTTCACATTTTTAGTAGGTTTAAAAAACCTGCATATACTCGCTCATTTTTTCACACCTTTCCAACACCTTTCCAATGGGGCCATTCTCCACCTTCAGCTTGTTACAATTATGCCTCAGTACGCATACTTGGCATATTTAGGTCTTAATGTTTGTACAACTGAGCAGATCTAATGGGAACTTATTAATTCTTCACACAAGTTATATGGAAAACATGAGATCTGCCTGTGTCAAATAAACATCAGGCTGCTCTAATGATTTGTCCCCCTCCTCCACCTGTTTCTACCCAGGCTACTCTGAAGATGGTGGGGCAAAGAAAGGCGAAGTAATCCCAGAACACGAGTTTGCTGCAGGACCTGTGTGTCTGGACGACGAGAACGAGTTTCCTCCTGTGAGCATCCAGAAGTGCTAACTGTCAGCTATAGCTAGCTCTAACAGGTGTACTTTATAGGCATGCCAAAGCATTCATGCACACAGACAGACTGCAGATTGCAAGCTAACTGACTCTGGCACAGTTCAGAAAAGATGACCACCACACTTTCTTCAACATCAACATTGGTTTGACTATCAAATGCCAGCACGTTGCTCTGCAAATGATAGCAGAGTCTAAAGTGAAGAAAGAGAATAAAGTTGTCTTACCATAATTAACATTAGTAATAAAGTGTTAACTCAGTGTGTGGTTTATTAGCGTACAACAAGATAAAACTAATACAGTTATAATTCAACAGTCCTTAATGAAGGTTCCAATGTTCAGTTTTTGTTAAAACAGTTTTAGAGAGGTGTTGATTCAATGATCATTTTGGAGGCTGCAGTTTGCGCAGCTGTTGATTTTATAAAGCGTTACATTGAGAAGTATTCGAATATTTTGTCCTCTGTCATTGATTTAAAAGGGGCGGAGAAAATACTTTGCAGTAACAACCACTGCTGTACTTGTGAAACTCGCCATTCCAAATAGGAAGAAATAATAAATGAAAAAAAAATTACCTCCCCATCCTCACTGACATTCTCTTTTCCAGTTAAATTTTTCAGCATTATCCGTTTCCTCATAATCAATCACTAAAGCCCCTTTCAGACATGCTCCTCTTTATGTTAATCTGATTCAACATTGTCTGTATAAGCACACTGCTCAGTTTTCCGTAAAAGTCATAATGGCAATCTGGACCTGAAACATTTTATTACTTTCAAACGACGAATGTCAGATTAACATAAAGGCTGCAGCAGCACAGGGTGAAACATGTAGAGAGAGATTAAATGCATGTTGTGTTTAGTACTTAAAGTACTGTTAGAATTTATCACTTGGTTATCATCTCTTATGTGCAAAGAAAATAAAATCTGTTATCAAACTATAATAAATTCTTAGCATATTGTATTTCCAGTAGTATCCCAGGGTACGTTGTGTTCTGGAAAAGATCAGGGAGAATAAAGCCCTCATCCTGCAGCTCTCCTCAATTCCCTCTCTGGGGTGGGAGATATGTCAAAATCTTCCTACTGGCCACCGTCAGCTCAACAGCCGGCGATTGACGACATGTTTGTGCACGTGTTTGTGTGCGTGGCTCATTCTATACTTGTGCACCCCTGGACATTACAAAATAGGCAGTGGAATTCTCACAGGCAATGTCATGATGTTACAGTGAATCCTATTTTAAGTATTCACTGTGAGTGGAGGGGATAATTAAAGCTTCAACAGAATCATTGATGCAGCCTGTGAAAGAACAGAAGACACTCTTCTACCTTTTGTATCATTCTTCTACATCTGTTACCGTTGCACTGCTTCTTTTCATGCAACAGAATGCAAATATTGCATGAGCAGCATAGATCTTTCCATAACACTCATGTCTGAATAAAGCCATAAGAAACATTTACGTAAAAGTCCCCGGAATGACAGTAGAACATCACTTCAACAGACGATGTTGTGTATTCCATATGTAGCAGGTCCAGTGATGCAGCACTGACGTGGCCTTTGATCGTTTGCCATCTGCAGGAAAAGGCGTCCTGCCTGATCATGTAGATTTCTTCTTTAAACATCCCATTCAGGTTCTATGGCTCCACACTATGTAACTACAGTTTGTTACTTTATGAAACAAACAAACAAGCTTCCTATTCATCGGCAGTAATAACAAAACATGTGTTTCATGCTTGTTGTTTCACAGGATGATTCTATGTCAGCAGTGTGACAAATATGAGCACAAATATGACAAAAAATGTTTTGATTGTTTTGTATCGAATATCCCCTTTAATACAGAAACTGGGACGTGATCTGCATTTGACAAATCCTGTAGACATAACTAACGGGTGTGTTCATGTGTTTTGGTAGATTAATTGGTGCCGAGACGGGACTGGAGGTGGCCAGGCCAAGCGCTCGTGAATGGGTAGAAGGACAGAGGGACAAACAGACACAGGCGCTGGCAAGAGCGATGAACAGCAAAAGTCTAAAATCTTTCAGGGTGCCATGTTATTTTTTACGTTTAAGAGAAAATAATAATGATTAACATTAACATACAAGTTGATGTGGGAAACAAAACACTGACCAAGAGGTAAATGTCCTGCAGTAATTTCAGAGAGAGCCACAATCTTGTCCTCATGTTACATAATTAATTGTGTTAAACATACACTTCTGACTCTGTCGCAGCACCAATAGTACCTCTAAACTTCCTTTCAGCTTACTGTTGAGTTTCAAAACATCAACTGTGAACTCTGAGGAAATTTCAGAAATTGTTGATGCTGTTGGCTACTGAAAAACACAAATCAGGGAGTTTGTCTGTAAGGAGTGTTTTATGGAAGTATGAGGTGCATGCTGGAGCAGAAATATAACCACAATTTTCAAAGCATTTTTTACTTGACCAGTATTTTAGTAAGTTGCAATATTGTAGCAACATTTATATTTTTCTCATTAATAATATTTTAGTTCATGTCCATAATTAAGACTTGTTTTAAGTGTATGCCTCCTCGATACATTTCAACAGGTGTGTATGTACTGTATCTTTGTTTGTGCCTATTATCATTTGTAAAAGAGCAAAGTATTTTGCGAATTGCACAAGACCAAAACAAGTGAAAGAAAAAGAAATAAACAGAGTGGAGAAAAAAATTAACCTATGCAAAGCAAATAATTTGTCTTGTTTTATTTTATTTTATGCATTTAATTTTTCACATGATAACAGAGCTAATAGAGCAGATTGTAATGACTGGTTTATGTGGCTGTGGGTGTTTATGGTTATATAAGGTGAAAAGAGCATGTTTTCCATTAAAAAAATGCATTGTCTTCATAGTTCAGCTTCTAGCATGAAAAATAAAAAGCTGACTGAAACAAAAGTGTATATAAACAGGAAAAGAAAAAAAACAGCAAAGGAAAAAAGGTGGTGAAGGTAAATAGAACACTGGAAGTTTGTGAGTTCAACACCAGGCTGCCACCATTGAGTCCCTGAGCAAGGCACTTAACCCTGAGCTGCTCCAGAGGACTGTCCCTGTAGTTAGTTCACTGTGAGTAGCTCTGGATAAGAGCGTCTGCTAAATGAAAAAAAAAAAAACGGTCAATCCACTTCTGCAGAGCAGGAGACATTCTTTTAACTATTTTACTCCTTCAGCAACAACCAATAAAAGTTGCCATACTGCCCTTATCCAGAACACACAGCAAAAAAGATGTTGAGCTTTAACACCGCCAAGATGAGACATCTTTATTTGTTTTAACATCAGCCTGTCAGTATTGAATGGTAATACATTAAACATTGTTACATTTTGAATTCAAGTTTTCAGATTTTACTACCAAAGACATTAGTTAGTATATACCCATTTGGAAATTAAGTGTTTTTGGAAACTATCAGTCTCCAGGACTAACCCTTTCCCCCAACCTCTGACACAGTTCTTAACCATTAATGGCACTTACATTTTAATACAATAACATTCATCAACATTCTTAAAATGTGTAAAGTAAAAATGGCATTTAAATAAAACTCCTGTAGCCTATTGTGTTCTGAAAGTGTTGGGCAGTTTTATATTGACGTTCTCGCTTGCCTGAGTCCAGACCTTTGAATCCGCCCGGGAAGGTAACGAGCTGACAATTCTGATATCTGGCAGAATTCTTGCACATCCTGATCAATTTCCATTTATGTAAGAACATATTAAGCTACATACTATTTAGAATAGTTTTCAAATGTTAAAAACCTTTCAGTTACCCATATGCACTCTATAATCTAGCTGTTCAGTTGAAAGGTAATTTCTGCTGAACTAGTGAGCTCATTGTGACTACGAAAATGTGCTGATTGCTTATATTTGTGTTTCAATATACATTTCCTGTTGGTTATCCATATATAAATAAAGGATTTAAAACTTGCATTCAGAGTGCCTCGGGTGCTTTTCAGACTGCCAACCAATATCATGGACTTTTATTAAAAGTAATTCATTTTTTTTCTTACTCCTCCATAGCTCTATCTGTGAAGAGCACCTGATTTTTTACTTTGACATCACTCACAGTTTCGTAACACACTAGGAGCTGCACTCCCTATTTTTTCTTCAAACATCAGTTCGGCAAAAGGTAGCCCAACTAGTTTTGACTCTTAACCAAACCCAAATCCTTATTACTCTTAATGTGGGAGCCTAATGTGGTGGCTACCGATTCTTAACATGCTTGAAGAAAAGAAAAGGGGGGAGGGGCTTTCATCACAAGTGTCCTCTCTAGTCTATGGTCCTTCCATATTTACACATCATTATTCATGTGTGTTCCAGTATAAAAGGAAGTCAACACACACACACACACACACACACACACAGACAACGTGATGCGGCCTCTTAACTGGAATAAACCTGTTCATCCGATGCGCGCGGCCAGTGTACACGTGTGCTTTGGAGCTGCATTCAAGTCTGACGATAAAATGCGTAAAAGGAGGCTTCACATTTTCAAAATAGAGTTCAAGCTAGGTTTGTGTGTTCACATTAGTGCATGATGTGAACACACAAACGTAGCTTGAACTATATTTTGTGCAAATCACATTCATTCCGCCTTCACATGGCAGATGAGTTATTTGTAAACACCATATTCTATGAATTATTTGTAAAGTCAAATAAATATCTAAGCATAAATTACATATGAAAAACGTACGACTAAAAGGTAGACTATACATTCCCATCACATGTAATCGTGTGACCATATTCATTATACTGTCCTGTTGTATTTATGTTTGTGGTTAACATTGTTAACGGTTTATTTCTGGGGGGGACCGCAGCATCAGAAGAGCACACGCGCCGTTGATGTAGCACGCGATGCAGACAGACTGTATGGACTTTCCGTGTCCTCACGAGGAACGCCCTGCGCGTTCATGAAGCCGATGGAGAGGGTTGCGCGCCCGCGTTTGAATACCGGCTTGAGCCAGTAAAGGTCTGCCAAAACAGGCAGGAAATAATTCACCGAAGACAAAGATGCGGCTGTAGTGCGACATAGACCAAAGCAATACCGGCTTTACTATTTTCCTTTTTTTTTAGCCGGAGGAAGTGGCTTAGCCTAAATATAATTTTTATTTTAAAGATAAACAGTTTTAGTAAATTAGTGCTTGGCAAATAGGCCTAAACATTTAACGTTATAGCTACTTAAAAGAGACAATGAAATGACGACAAGATAGGAAACCCGGCATTGTTAGCTACACCAGAAGGCTGCTTTTCTAACCTCTCTTGCCGGTAAGTAACATTAAGATGTCAACTTGGCAACTCCAGCTGTTGGATGCTGTCTGAGCACAGCGGCAGCAGTCGGCTGTTCCGCTTAATTACAAGTGACATTCTGGATGAAAACTAACGCTAGGTGTTATCATATTGACACATCAATAAAGGCACGCAGATACATCCCCTGAAAAAAACTAATGGCTTTTGTAAATGTGGGCTACTCTTCATGTGTGTAGTGGATGCGGCACATTGACATCCTCCCTCCTCTGCACTGCGGGATAAAATGGTCCAACACAAGTCATGTACTGAAAACATGTATTAAATCACAGATAGGCAATTGCATTCGAATTAGGTGTTTAAAAATTAAATGTCATATCCTAAATGCCTGTCGACTTTCCCTATTAAAATAGCGTATATGTGTTTTTTAACAGGCAGATGTCTGTCATTTGGATGTAAATCTCAGCTGTACAGTTGAAAGTCGCTGAAATATTAGATGATCAAGAGATAAAAGCATGTGACTTCATTAAATATCATGCAGAACCTGTTCCACATCTCAGAGGAAGAGTATGTAATAATTATACACACATTTTAATTATCTTAAACGTTAGCCTCTGGCTCTTAAATATTTGTGGTAGGCCTAGCCAACTTTTAACAGTAACTATAATATATAAATATTCACATCTTCTAAAAGTATTTAAAATAATGTAATGTACTGTTTGGTAAGAATAAGTTATAGAAAAACTTGATCATTCATCTCCCATAATGCAACTTGATAGCATATTTTTGTCAGACCTTCCCTGCCGTTTGTTATGCAGGCTTTCTGTTGAAAATGAGAGGTCTCAAGCTCAACCTGAGATAACCCTGATGATATCATTTGGGTTATTTTTACTGTGGCGTTCCCCATTAAAGCTAGCTCCCTGAATTTTTTTTAGTACCTATTAGAACCACGAATACCCACATTTGGGAATTTAGCAATTTTACAAGATCATAGAGTGAATCTTTAATATCTCTTTACTGTAATGAAACATTATTTTTAAAATCATCTAATTGAATTAGTCATGAATATTATCTCTTGAAATATACTAATGAGAAATGCCACTTTTTGAATGATCTTTAAAGCACCAGATATTTTTATTAAATGGACTGCATTTACATAGCGCCACTCAAAGTGCTTTACCACACATGTCAGCATTCACCCATTCATACAGAGTCACATGCTGCCATAGACGGTGCCTCCTGCTCATCAGTTGTGATAAACATTCACACACCCTCACACAGCGTTGGCCATGCCATCAGGACCAATTTGGAGTTCAGTATCTTTCCCAAGGACAGGTCAACATGTTGGGATGGAACCACTCTACCTCCTGAGCCACTGCCACACCTGAACATTGTCTTAGGTTTCAACCACAGCGCTGGATAGGCCTAAATTCCCTAAATAAAAATCATTTGGTATGTGGCAGTTCCATGAATCAGTTTCTTACAGGTCTTAAGGCTTTTGGGTAGAGGTGATCTAGTGGTCAGGTTTCCAAATAGACACCAGAAGGTTGTGAGTTCAATACCAGGCTGCCACCATTGAGCTCCTGAGCAAGTCTCTTAACCCTGAGCTGCTCCAGAGGACTGTCTCTGTAGTTAGTTCACTGTCAGTCACTGGATAAGAGCGTCTGCTGAATGACCTGTAATGTTTTAGTTTTCTTTCTCCTTTCTTTTTTTTTGCTTTATCTTAACACAGGATGACGTGAGCAGTTATCTGTAATAACATTACAGTAACTATCTGAAATCTGAGTGAACAGTAATGTAATGTGCTTCATTCTCTGTGATTTCTATAAGCCACTTTAGACGCCATGAATACAGACATTTCCGACGTGTTTCAAATCTTTCAAGTTATTTGCTTTACTCACAGTTGTGATGACTTGTCTGGCTTGTCAGACTGGCTTGATGTTGTACGGCTCGTGTGGTTAATCAAAATAAAGTTTTTTCCACACACATTCAACAAAAAAAATAGGCCTTTACAAGAGTCAAAACAAGTCCATACAAATCAAAAGAAATAGAAGCAAAAACTCCAGTAAAAGGATAAGCAAACTTAGAATGTCTAGAGGTTCTGTTAGATGATAAAGGTATAAACAGTTGAGAACTGTCTCATCGGCGTCCACCTCAATTGTCCACATCTAAGTCTCTCATTTGGCTGGGGCACCGTGGGAATTGTAGTCCTATATCTTTCACTGACTACAGAGGTCACCACTAAGTGGCAATATTGTTTTGACTATATACTGTACACAAAACAAAACTGGCTCTAACAAGTATTTTATAGCAATAGGTCTGTCGGATATGAAATAATTGTCACATAATGTAGGAGGCTGAGTTGTAGGAAGGATTCCCATCTCATGTTAGATAAGAGTTTGAGCCTTACAAACAGGTGTGTGTGTGAAGAGATAGCCCAGTGTTTTCAGGTTTGTGTGTTTGCATGTTAGTTAGCAGCTCACATTGTTGTTCTTCTTGGTCCCAGTTGGTGACTTTCTCTGAGCCCTGAAGTCGAGATTCCCATGAAAAAGGTTTTCTTATTGTTCAGATTCAGGGCGGGGGGACCTTTATAAAGTTGAAGCTAAAGCTTATCTAGTTTTGGATAAACTTGGCTGCCCACTTTTTGGAGGAAAGTGGATTAATGTGACATTTTGATGAAATTCCTATACTATTAATCTGCAGTGGCTTTCACTGCACATAATGGTGATCAACGGTCCAAGAGCCCTTTCATTCCTCCTGTGAAAAAGGTATAAACTAAATTGGTCTGGTATGCAAATAGTTAAATACATTAGATAAATATTGTCTCAAAATATCCTTTCCCGAGTAGCTGTACAGTGGCACTTTAGATTAATTTTGGCATTTCCTCACAGCCACACGGAATCATTAGATTTTAGTGGTATACTACAGTGAGTCATGGCTTCCAAAAGATTTGGGAAAATAATTCTGTGTATTTCATGTTGCTAATAATTGGGTGGTAAGTAACAGGGTACATACAAATGTAACAATAATTATTCAAATTCAGGAATATGATCAACACATTATAATATGAGGAAGAAAACCAAACAAAATGGAGGCTAATTAGACCACTCACAACAGACTAACTGTGATTAAAATGATGACCTGAACAACCAACACTCACATTTGATTTACTGTGGCAACACCATGAAACAATGAAAACAATGAAAAATCTCCATGTTTCATGGTGTGTGCTCCACTAAATAAGTACATTGTCTGAGTATTGTGTCCATGGCAGTAAAATACATTTCCCAGTCTTAAAAAAAACATCAGTACTTCTGCCCCCAAAAATCAACAATTTCAACTTCGAGTAGGACTTCAAAATGAGCTCACTGATGTCATCTGTCTTTCTGTCTCCAGGTGGCCTGCTGTAGCTATGAGGGTACCCCATTCCCAGCGTTGTTTGGGTCCAAATGTATACCCAGAAGTACCTGATGGTGGCTGGGGCTGGGCTGTGGCCGTGGCCTTCTTCTTGGTGGAGGTCTGCACCTATGGGACCCTCAAGTCCCTGGGTGTCTTCCTCCAGGATCTGATGGAAGAGTTTGGGGAGAGCAACAGCCGAGTGTCATGGGTTATCTCCATCTGTGTCTTCATCTTTACCGTCACTGGTCAGTCAGTAACTTTCTCGGGTGTTTCTTTTCTTGTACTCTTTTGTTTGTAATCAGCTTATTACAATGTGACAGACATGTGCAGGACAAAGACTTCATACGGAGAAAGAAGCGCTGTGACAGCAGAGCGGCAAGATGGAAGGAGAGATAATTATAAATAGCAAGGCTGCAACTAATGATTGCTTTCATCATGAACGTATCTGATGATTATTTCTCTTTTTCGCTGTTTGATTATTGATTATCTATAAAATGTCAGAAAAAGCAAAAAAAATTACCCTTGCAGTCATAAAGTCACATCTTCAACTTGTATGTTCTATCTGGCCAACTGTCCAACACGCAAAGACATTCTGTATACTATAACATACCACTAAACTAAGAAACACTACACATTTGTCATTTGAGAAGTTGGAAACAGAGAATGTCAGTTATTTCGGCTGTGTCTCAGGAGGTAGAGTCAGAGGGTCAGTGGTTTGACGGTTTGTGAGTGTGTGTGAATGTGTATCATTACAGATGAGCAGGAGGCACTTTGTATGTACCGTAGCCTCTGAGTCTGTATGAATATGAGTGAATGCTGTTGTAAAGCGCTTTGAGTGATTGCAAAGATGCGCGATATAAATGCAGTCCATTTACCATTTCTGCTTGAAAAATTACTTACTTATTTACAGATAATTTTTCTGCTGATCATGAATCAACTCATTGTTTCACTACTACATCCTTGTATTCAAAATAAATATTCAAAGTCTAAGAAAAAGACGCAAAAACTCATAAAGACACGTCTTCTACAAGTAATTTGGTTAAAGTAGGATAGGCATGCTTACAAAATAAGGTGTGTGAAGGTCTAATCTGATTACTAACCTGCTGCAAGTATACGTAGCTTTACAGTATCCAGGTTACTGCAGTGCATGTAACATGTTACCTGCGTGCCTCAGTGCTTTGAGTAACCGGGTTTGTTTTGTGCTTGTAAACATAGTGATCAACTGTTACTTGTTCAGAGGCCATATCAAGTTTTTGTGCAACTCCTATATAAATAAGTTGAAAGGACTCAATGAAATGACTGTTATGTCATTCATCTCCACCCCAGCCCCCCTATCCATGATGCTGAGCAACCGCTTCGGCTGTCGTCCAGTGGTGATGATAGGAGGCTTCCTCATCAGCTTGGGAACCATCAGCTCCGCTTTCACCAGATCCATCAATGAGATGTATGTCACCATCGGTATTGTCTCAGGTACTTATCACCATACCCATCCTATCTGTCTGTCTGTCTGTCTGTCTGTCTGTCTGTCTGTCTGTCTGTCTGTCT
>CALSCE010010635.1:14811311-14843793 GCA_943593645.1 Bovichtus variegatus | reverse complement strand
TCTGTCTGTCTGTCTGTCTGTCTGTCTGTCTGTCTGTCTCTCTCTCTGTCTGTCTGTCTGTCTGTCTGTCTGTCAGTCCATCCACACATATCTGTTTATGTGTGTCTGTGTCTCTGTGTCATTGTAACATGCCATTCACAGAATGACTGCACTGCTCTTGCAGATGTGTTTGCCTGTTATGAACAGTGGTGGACAGTAACTAAGTACATTTACTTAAGTATTGTACTTAAGTACAATTTTGATGTAGTTGTATTTTACTCAAGTATTTCCATTTCCTGCTACGTTATACTTCTACTCTACTACCATTTAGAAGCAAATATTGCAATTTTTACTCCAATACATTTATCTGACAACTTAAGTTAATGTTTTTTTTAAGATTCTGAATTAGATTAATAATACAAAATATAATCAACAAATAATTGATCATATATTATTATAGGTTAAGATAAACTATTAATTCCTTGGTGAAATACACAAGATACCCGGCATATATATATATATATATATATATATATACACAAACAAACATATATATATATATATATATATATATATGTATATGTATATATATATGTATATGTATATGTATATGTATAAATATATGTATATGTATATATATATATATAAAATGTTAGTTAAAAAAATTAGCTCCCCCTTTACCAGCTGCAATATTAAAGTGATGAACACATTATTGCACCAATAATTATAATTCAATCATGTAACAAATATTATTCTGAAATGCCATTGTGCGGTTCCCGTCTCAGTCCCGTCTCTCTCCGACATGAACCCAGCCTACTGCAAGACAGAACCAGGTCATCGGCGTGCTTTTATTGTGCGACTGATTACCTGATTCCGTCCAGCTGCCTGGCCTCCAGCTGAGCCACTCCCATCTCCTCCCCAGCCACCACACCATACTGCCACACCGATTATTTCTATGCTGTGGTATCGCTACGTTTTACTTAAGTAAAAGATCTGAGTACTTCGTCCACCACTGGTCATGAATGAACTTAAGGGACTTCTAGCAGTGTCAACAACAAAATCTGAATCAATCTGTTTCTTCCAGAACTGTCCAATGAGCGAGAGGCGATCAGCCTCTGCTAAACACCATGCAGTGGGGTCTACTCTATCTTTAGTCTCTAGGAAGGAGTGACAGAGCAGAGCAGAAAAAACTGGAGCCAAATATTTCCCAAAAACACAAAATTCCCTTTCAGATCAGGATTGACGGAACAGGAAGTGGCTGAGGATGAAGGAATAAATGACTGAATGAAAGTAATAGATTGGATAATGATGAAATTAGTGAAATATGTTTCGTCTGAAATGGACCACAGCTAACTTGAAAACCCTTTCCCCTCTCTCCCTTTTTTTGTCTTTACATGCCTTTTGTCTTTCAGCTGTAGCAAAGCTGAATCCTCTCACGCAGCCTGCCACCTTTGACAAAGGATTGACCTGACACCTTGATCTTTGACCCAGCCTAGCCATGCAGTGTTCCTACCATTTGGGCCAGTGGCTGTCATGTCCCCTTCTCCTCTTCTCCTTTGTTTACAGGCCTTGGCTACTGCTTCACCTTCCTTCCCACCGTCATCATCCTCGCCCAGTACTTCTCCAGACTGCGAGCCCTTGTTACATCTGTCGCGTCCTCCGGAGAATCATTTGCCATATTCGCATTTGCTCCAGGTAGGTGTTCATCTATCAGAGGGGCAGTTTGCTAAAATACAACCTTTGTCATTACTTATTGCTCCCCACTATGAAGTGGAGCTTTTTTTGACAATAACAACAAGTCTCCACGCACAACGACACAGGAACTCTGCTGAGTGCAGTGATGCGTCCCACAATAACCTGCGACAAATGGTTGGGTCATGAAAGGTTTAGGAGGCGGGACAAAACATCACTAATAAAACAGGAAGTCTCTACTGAGTGCAATGATGCAACTCACAAGTTTTTACGACATGCAGATTACGACGCTCTTGCTTTATGAAAGGGGGCGTTGTTACAGTGTAGGGGCCGGGGATAACCCACACTATTGGCCTCGATTCTTATCAAGCATGTCAAATTTGGAGCAGATAATGTTGAGTGAAGTTACAGCCACTTCCTGTTTCATGGCAAGGAACGCCGCGCCCCTGCCAAGGCGTTTCAAGAAATTTTGAAAGCTTCGCAATTTATTATCACACATGTCTCACGGTAAAGCTGAACAAAACAAATCCGTGAAAATCTGCGGGTGGACTTTCGAATAGTTTGACACATGTACAGTAAATTGTCTAAAATGGTGTGTTGTCCTTTAACCTATGACCTCATCGTTTGCGGCATCAACTATTCCTTCGCAATTTAGCGTCGCATTGGTCAAAGGGTTACTGCAACCAAAATTTTAATTTTTCCAATTTACTCTCTTGTAAGAGCTCGTAAAAGTTTACTAAAAATACAGGAATAACGCTCCTTATTCAAAATGACCGCCTTCCGGGTAGGCGGGGCTAATGTAAGCCAATTTGAAATATGTCCGCAATGACAAAAGCCATGTGCGTACCACATTTTGTGAAAATTGGATCAACCATGTAGGACTATGGCACCAACACGCACTAGAGAGGCCACTAGCAAAACCCAAGCACTGAACGCACATTTTCAGCTCCTCAAAAACGCGTTCAAAGAGCAGGAAAAGTAATTTATAATTTAATACCGCTCTAAATTCTGATGTCTTTGTGAATCTTAAAAGAACATGGGAGGATGACTTGTGAACAGGATTGTCTGATGATAAATGGAGGACAACTTTCCCACAGCCATGCAGAGGGTTATTGCCTTAGTTAGCTTTAGCAGTAAATGAATCCAGCTCTGAAGACTGTAGGGGTGAACAGTAAACACTCACACTAATATCAATGGGATCCAATTACAAACAGTAACACTGGATTACATGCTGCCTCATTTCCTGTCAAATCCTCATGTGTGAAGGCAATTTGAATCCAGCATGGGAATGGTGGACATTATTACATAATGTAAATACACTGAATGGCTAATACTGTGGAAAAATAAATTCTAACATTAACAACATAGTTCAGATGGATGTATTTATTACTCCAGTACAAAGTTGTCAGCCCTCATTTTCTGCTCTTCTCTCTGTCATCATGCTTTATTTAAAAATGTACTAATAATCTGTTTTACTCATGCAATGTTAAACATCTGAAAAACATCTAAAATTACTTTAAAGATAAACTGTTTTGAGATAAGTGTTTGTCAGCTAACCTTGGCTGTTTTACTGTGAAGGCCTCAAGACACATTCATTATGAAATACATGCATTCACAACTTTACACTAAACCTGAAGGCGAAAAAAACTTTTTTTAATTTTTCGCTTCACATATTATTACACAATACAAAATAAATAAATAAACAGCCATAAATGAGAAAACATGCCATCAGAAACAATTACATTTAAAGAACAAGGTCAGATAATAAGATAATAAAGATATGATAAAAGTTTTATATTTAAAATGATAAAATAATGATAAAACCCCTCAAATATGTAGTAAAATAGTAGGTTTTTTTTGGCCATCAACCTCATGCTCACTTAATGTAACGGGCGGTGACGCCCGTGAGACACGGCTGAGACGCGAGCCTGCACAGAGCCGGCGCAGACAGCTGCATAGACTAAAATGAGTCTGATAAATTTGTGGTTTATGAGGGGAAACTAAGCCATCCGACGGCTTTACTGTCCCACGTTGTCCGGAAATATTCCAAAAGACAGTATTCCTGCACGCCGAAAAAGTTACAAAGCCACAGAATGAATGTTATATTCTACATATAAGCTTTTACTGAAAAGAATATATTCAGATGTAACCCCTTTGTAATCACCAACATGTTTCAGTAACTAACGGATTACCATTACATAAATGTTTTTATTTAATTAAGTAACTCCATTACATGGAACTAGTCACTCCCCAACACTGGGTTTTAGTGCACACTTTAACTACTGTAACTGCTGAGTTGCAGAAATTAGTTGTTTACAGCCCGCTTGACTGGTCAAGTAGTCAACTCCTGAGCAAACTCCATGAAGTGAGGAGTACAGTGAGATGCCTTTAAACTCTCAGGAAAAAAAGTGGACCTTGAGTATATAACGATAATAATAATAACTTATGCTGTTCTCTCTCCACAGCTTTGATGACACTGAAGGAACACATTGGCTGGCGCTACTGTCTGGTTGTTCTCGGCACCTTTCAGGCTTCTGTGATTGGCTGTGGGCTTCTCCTTCGCCCAATCATTATTGAGCCGGAGCCTGTAAAGGAGCACAATGAATCAGACAATAAGAAGCCGCTGCAGACTGTTTACGAGCTGGAGAACGAACAAACCATGACCTCCATCAGTTCAGGAGGCTCCCAGGGTTCAGAGGACTCAGGTGTCACCTCCCTCTCTATTTCAAACTTAGACCTGAGGACTGCTGGAGCTGAAAGCAAGGCTCTGATGGAGGGGAAGGAGAAAGAGGGCAAGGAGCCGTCCCTGTCCACACCACCCATCCCAGTCAGAGAGAAGGATGAGGGCGAGGTGGAGGTGGGTCTTCTCCATCCTTCCAGCCCCAAACTCCTGGACTTCTCTGTGCTTAAAGACACTGCCTTCATCTGGTACTCCCTCTTTGGCTTGTTCGCCACGCTGGGCTTCTTCGCCCCGCAGCTCTACATCATTGAACTGAGCAAGAGCCGGGGTGTGGAGCCCAGCGTGGCCTCCTACATGCTCTCTGTGATGGCTGTGGCCGACATCTTCGGCCGCTTGTCCATCGGGGTGGTGTTGAACAAAGTCCACTGCAGGAAGACACTGGTGCTGCTGGGCTGTGTGGTTCTGCTGTGTCTGGTGCTGGTGGCCTTTGCTATTGTGTGGGAGTTCTGGGGCCTGGTGGTCTGCTGCGCCCTCTATGGCTACTTCATGGGCACCGTCAGCTCCACTCACATCCCGATGCTGGCTGAGGAGGAAGTGGTTGGCATCCAGAAGATGGCATCATCTGTGGGAGTGTACGTCTTCATCCAGAGCTTTGCTGGGCTGGCAGGGCCACCACTAGGAGGTACAAGATCTCTGCTACTAACTGTTTGATTCACTCCTAGCACGTATATATATAAGTATTTTTTAAACACGGGAAAACTCACTAAAGGCCTTTACACATGGAGAGCATTTTTTTTGTGCGATTAATTTATGTCAATATATTCTTATGAACTGTTGTTTTTATCATGAATACACAGAACATGAATATTACACAGCAAAAAAGCGGAAGAATTTTTTTCTGAAAACTAGGTTGATTCTTCTGATCTTTTGGACCACGAATAAAGGCATCAACCAATCACATTGTGCCTATATTTATGAGGATTATAAAATAACAACACGAAGGCTCTGTAGTCTGAAACCAAGACGGCAAACTTTATAACTCTTTTCAACCTCGACAAAGGCAACGCATGCCTGATCCATTCTTACCTTTCACAATAAAAGCCCATGACATATAATATTCACAGGTGACTATTTCACATGTTGGTTACTTAAGACAAAAGCCTGATGTTAGTGGGGTTTTGGATCCAGGGGGACTTCTGATTGCTCTCATCAGTGAAGCTCTCTGTAGTACTTTCCTAACAGCTGTCTTATCTTCCAGGTTTGTTGGTGGATGTCACACAGAACTACGGTGCTGCCTTCTACTCCTGTGCAGTGGGCATGGGCCTCAGTGCCATTTGCCTGGCCCTGGTCGGCCCGGCAAAGTCCGGCATGTGCCAAAGACATAGTCGAAACAAAGAGGAAGGCAGGAGCGCAGAGGAAGAGGACAAAATATCTCAGGACAGCAGTCAGCCGGACTTTTTGGACGTGGACTTGGACCCGGAGGACAGTTCGCTCAGACGGGCTGTGGATCAGGACAACACACCTGTAATATGAGGGTTCATATTACAGATGTGTTGTCCTGAAGGTGCGGTGATGTCATACTGTAATTCAGACTTACAGCATGACATCACCTCATAACCACGGGAGGCTACAGTAACAGTAACCCACAGATATGGTCTTCACAGACGGTTCCAAATCTCACATTCTGACAAGCTTGAAGTTCACTCCTTCCCAGGAAGGAAGCAGTCTCTCCTCTGAGGCCAAAGGCATATCCATGCAGAGCACATGGTGTTACACCTTTAACAACATTAGACAGATTTCTGTTTTAGCTGCTCATTTAGAGCTTTCACAATCCCTATCGTTAGTTTGAGTACCTTTTATCTCAGGAAAGAAGTGTTGTTGTCACGATACTGTAGCAACATGAGCATGATGTATATATGTTGTTGATTCCTGCTCAAGTGGAGGCCGCCATTGCCTCATTCATTCCTGCTGACACCTACACCTTGTGTTTTTTAACCCACATGAGACAGTCGCTTCTTCAGCAAAGTCTGGAGAGCATAACACACCGTGGCTTTAAAATGTAGTAGACAATCTACCTGTATGCATTTGATGGATGGAGAAATATTTCAGTACTGCTAAAGCTGGACAAGAAAATGCACTCATGCAATTTGTACATACAGTTTTGTATCTGTTAGTCTTGCTGACATTCATGTAATTGATATTTAATTTCTACCACTATGTTAACTAAAGCAATTTTCCTGCAGTGTTCTCTGATCCTCCTGAATGAAGGAGCTTCAGCTCAGTATCTGTACATGGAGCCTGTATTCTATGATTCTATGATACTGGAGGTTGTGGGATTCATTTAGCTTGATCATAAGACACTTCATATCCTTAATTCTGTACTGCTTTGGGTGAAAGCATTGACTGTATATCTATTATCAAGGTTTCAGTTTGGGTAGCTATGTTTTCTCTGCAGAGCAAGCCCAGTTTGACCCCGTAGACCTGCTGCTTTCATGTTTGGTAATCGTCTCAGAAAGCTTGAGATCCTTAAAGTCTGTTCTTCAGGTACCATCCCCTCTGACTAACATATACAGCTAGCAGTTTGCCATGTTTTACTATAACTGCTCCACGTTAAATCTGCCATTATTGGTTTAGAACAATATCTGCTGGGCAACCGAGATGTTTAATCTCAAATTCTTCTTCACAAGGCAGACTTTCATATTCGTGCTACAGAAGATAATCTACCTCGTTCATGGTGACCGCAGTTGCTATTTCCTTCAAGAGAAATACTAACTTCTGCCAACTACGAGATAATGACAACAAAATGACTGGCAAACAGCCTCACTCATTGTGTTTTGCTAAGCTTTGGGCATGCATAATGTTAAAAACCTTATCATTTTAAAATGTGGGACTGTCCACAGTCGGCCTCCCAAGCTGATCGCTATTAAAACACTATTTTTATTTTTAAACCATTTTATCAGCCTCTGATATTAAACTGTAGAATAATAATAACAGCAGCAAACAAGGATGTTTTATGTTATGTATTAATCAGAATTATATACACAACATGATTTGAAGGTTACTTCACCAACCTTTTCTTAATCAAATCATTTTTCAGTTTGTTATTGAATTGATTGCCAGGTTCCTGCCTGTTAAGTGCTGTTCTGCTTTCATTATGTATTTTAAAAGTGTGAACATTAATAAATTGTGTACAAATCCTTTAGATACCCATTTCAGAAAAGAAAATTGGAGATAAAGTGGTGTGTGGTGCTGACTGTTGATGTTTTGAACCTCAAACAGTTTCTTCATCTGTCACGTAAATACTTGAGACTTATCTGTGATATGACATTTGGAAGAAAAAATGAATTATCATGCAGCTCACATAGTTCTTTAAATTCAGGGGAGGTATTGACTTGGATAAAGTTTTCTGAAATACTAAATAATTGATCACAAGTAACTCAAGGGACTGTGTGTAATTGCGACATTTCATACATACATTATATATCATATCAAACATGACAGTATAATATATATTTATATATATATACTGTATGTCCAACACATGCACTGACTAAGATGTGAAAAAATGCGAGTAAGTGGACCAAATTTTGTCAATCTATCACCAAGATCAGGATGAACTCAGCATTTCAAAAAATTTTGTGTCTACATGACAAATAAAAAGGTTTTAATTAAATCTGGTTCCAGTAGTTCAATAACAGTCAGAAAGCTGTAGTTGCATGGCTGACTAAATGCAAGCTCTCCCAGCCATCAATTCAATGCTGGAAAATAGGGAAACAGCGTTCTCTACTGGCAGCAGCTGTGTCTCTGACATACAGGGACTTCCTCTATGACCATCACGTATTATGTGTATATTTGTCTAAAACAGTAGCTAAAACAATTATCAAAAGGGATATTATTATTATTATTATTATAGGCTGAGTTTTCAACTCGTGTGATAGCCGAACATGTGGATCAAAACCAAAAGCACTAAAGACAGAAGAATTACTGTGTAATCATATCATAATCAAAGACATGTGTAGGCTCTACTGACGCCGCTCATCAGTACGTAAAACTTAGAGATTATATAAGAAGTCATGTAAATGATATTACTGCGTATAAATATATCATTCAAATCCACATATCATATATCATTTCACTTTTTTTATTCCTTAAAGCGAATACAGTTTTGATAGAAATTCACTGTGGACAGCTGTAAGGTGAACATATGCATTTTTTATAATCACATTACTTATGATCAAAAGCTAGCAAGTCGGCAACTTTGCTAACAGCCAAACATTAACCTGTTGTTGCAACGTCACTTCCTGTATACGGATGGTATTGGACCATCTTGTCTGCAGCCATGTGCTTCTGTGGAGATGTTGGAGAACAACTCAACCAAGAATGGGAGCTAATGAGCTAAATGTGGCTTAAGCATCTTAAAGAAACTTTCCAAGTGAGACCAAAATCATTTCTACTGTACATGCATACCCTTTTCGTGTTGTTTTTCCCCACCCAAAGGCCTATACTGGCTTTCATTCATTCCTGTACGATATGAACATATATTACCATAATACTGCCTGATCGAGCTACAATATCATTGCATGGTAATGCAGTTAAAGGGCAGATTGATTCGATTATATTTATTTCACTTTCACTAATAATCCAGAACTTTTTCATGATTTTTTAAAAAGCTTGTGCAGAAAATAGTACTTAATGAAAGTATCTTAGGTTATACTGAGTAACTGAGTAATGTTTGCTCGTATTCAAAATCATATTAAAGCAACATTATGTAAATATTTTACCCTAACAGCTTCAAAATCATTTTGATGCTACACGGACTTGTAGTAGGCAGAGCGGTGCCTCTGCACCCTGAACGCCTGTTCTTGCACTCAGTAACTTTGGTGAGAGGATATTACAATCTCCTGGGAAAATGTGCGTAAGGTTTTATGGCACTAAGTTGATTTTGGTGAAACTGGATCATCTTTTATGGAAAAAATGTTTATTTTTTCCAATCTGATGTCCTGCGGCTGCTCTGTGTTAGAAAAATGTTCAACTCGCTAGTTAACAAATGCACTTGTACAGCTGTCCATATTTACAGCAGGGCACTAAATCGTAAAAATACCGCATCTTACAATATGTTGCTTTAAATGTTTAGATGCTTTGAACATAAGTCGCAAGAGCCGGAATGCTGGTGTGCTACAGAACCGGCCCCCAGAAGCATCGATCCATTACATCACAGTAGACTTGTGTGTAATGGACCCACTCTGCCCCAAGTGCAGCTTTACTACATACAAATAAGCTGATGTAAGCTCACGATATAGCTCACATACCTGCAGTGTACTGTTCCTGCCCAGAGCAGCATCACTCACTCATGTGTCCCTGCTGCCATTGGCTTTTTAAATAACTTAATGTGTATTGTATATTTGTATTGTATTTATTTATTGTATTTGTTGTTTATTGTTTGTGTGATGCTTATGTGGTTACTGCTGGCTGTACAACACAATTTGCCGCTCGAGGACAATAAAGATATCCTTGATCCTTGACACCAACATGGCATGATATTGCTCCAGGAAAATGTTGTCCTGTCCCAAGAGCATGTATATACTAATGCTCATATACAGACACCGCCATCCTTTCTACAACAACAACATTGTAATAAAACTCTATACAGGCTAAAACCACAGGAGCATTGTGTATAAACAGTCCACTCCCTGTCCCTAAAGCAGCATTGTTTACTGCACTTTAGTTCATTTCTGGAGCGACTGAGTTCCCGCAACACTTTCAGTCTGTCTGAACAATTAACATTTAACATTTAATTCAGCATGTTAGTCATCATTACATCATCATTTTTGTTTAACTGACAAACTACAACGTACGTTGAGTGAAAGATGCACGAGAGAAGCCAGGAATGACCAGAACGTGTGAGGAGGTGTTTATGTGCCCCAGTGTGCTGATTTACGTCAGTTTCTCAATCAGGGGAGGGGAGGGGAGGGGTCACCCACAATGCTGAGTGCTTTGCGGGTGAGGCGGGTGTTGAAAATGTCCTGAAGTGACAGTTATTGGTGTTGATGACTGGAGTGAGGCACCAGTAATCCTTTTAGCAGGGTTCACTATGCGCTGCAGGGTCTTGCGGTTGGAGGCGGTGCAGCTTCCGAACCACACAGTGATACAGCTGCTGAGGATGCTCTCGCTGCCGCCTCAGTAGAAGGAGTGCATGATGGGGGTTGGGGCCCCTGCTCTCTTTAGTTTGCGGATGAAGTAGAGGCGCTGCTGACCTTTCTTGGCGAGTGAGGGGGTGTTGTTTCTCCATGAGAGGTCCTCAGCGATGTTCACCCCCAGGAATTTGGTGCTGCTCACCTGCGCCAAAGCAGCATCATTGATGGTCAGTGGGTGGGGGTGTTGGGTGACATCACTACAGTTCTTTTGTTCTCCGCGATGACATCCCTACAGTTCTTTGCCTGCTTCGAAAACAGCATTATCCCACAAATGGATTGTACATTGGCAGTGTAATAGGAGTGTCTCTACTCTTTGTACACCAATCCAAGGCCAATCAGGGCTGCAACTATATCATTATCAATTAGTGTGCAATTATTAATTATATTATTTTTGATTTATCTTTGATATTTTCTAATAAAATATCAAAATATAGTAAAAATTTCAATTTTCCCCATCAGTCAGAGGACATCATCAAAAATCTTATTTTGTCCAACCAAAGTCTGCAAAAGAATGTTTATTTTTGCTTTAAAAATGACTGAAAGTATTGTCAAAATATTTTATTTGTTTTTTCTAATTGACTAATCTTTGCAGCTGTAAAACTAAGCTCATTAGCTTCATGTACCAAAACAGTAGTTCAACAAGTTTGAATGAAATAGTCATGTCTTCTCTGCAAAGCAGAAATCTAAAGACAGGCAGCACAGACATGTTTTTTAAAAAAACAGTTTATTTAGGTTTGATTTATTTAGGAGAGTAGAAGGGTAGCATAAGTTAGACTGTACATTGAAAGCTTTTTTATCTGAAATAGCAAAACTGGGAGAAATGTTTTATCTGCTTGTGTGGCATCATTTAAAAAACCTAAAACACATTATAAAACCTTTGTTAACATGATTGGACAGTACAGGCAGAGCTTGGAAAAGGAGGCACTAAACATCTGTATATTTGGCAGATTTTCTTTTCCTGACATGATTACAAATACAATTGTATAAGACACTGGCATTAGGAGAATCAGCAGTCAGTCAAATCATGATTATTTTTTTACAGTAATACCTAGTCATGTCTGTGGAGCAGCGCTGTTGCATAGTTTGGACTATGGAAGGTGACACGGGTGTCTCCTCATAGGTATTTACAACCAAACGCGTAAGAAAAGGCAGTTTTCAACCAGAAAAAAAACATTTGACAGTAGTCAGATTCACAGAATATACAGAAGATGCAGTGTACAAAACCACTATCACAGAAATGTTAGACGGCAAAGTCAAAGGCAGGGTGTTAGAAAAATGAGAATCTGGTTCATCTGTGAAACTCTGGGAAAAATAATCAAAGAAGGCCTCTTGGCTAAAACCAGTTCTTCCCTATTCACGGATCAGAAAAAAAAGATCATGATGCCGAATACCAGCACTCTTCTGCTTATTGCCCTGTGAGATCTGGTGACAAATCCATGTGGGTGCTGGAAGGCAGATGGTGAACATGTGACTGCTCTGACACATCCTCCTGAGCACCCAGGTGGCAACTGAGAGAAACTGGTCTGGGATGTGAAGCTTAAGGCAGAGATTTCTTTTGGTGTGGAGTCTCAGTATGCTTCAAACTAAGTGTTATTCAGATCCTTGAACAGCTTCTGAAAGCTCCTTTCAGAAAGAACAGTAACAGGGGCAGCATCCAGCCTTATTTGCAGATTTCCGAAAAAGACCATTAGACAATAAATTCCACTTTATATAGTAACTGGTCAGGTGTGTGGAGATAAAAAAAAATTACTTTTTATTCTCACCATCTGCGGTCGAGTAGACTTTTTTTGCTTTGGAAAGTTCCCAGCTGAGTGAAATGACCTGGAAGTATTAAGTGACGGCCAGGATCCAACTGTTGGAATTCTCTGAATGCTAAGGAAAGAGCTTAAATGCTTCTTCTCTTATCTCCTTTAGCATAAGGAGCAATGGAAACAAAAGGAGATGATTCCCTCCCATAATTCATTGTGGCAGCAACATTTTAAGCGACGCACCATGCGGCCGTCGATAACATCCGCTGTCACGGTTTAATTGTACACTATGGATAAATTGACAACATCCTTCTAAGGAGATGTGTTTGTTTTGGACAGGAATCCTTACATGAATTCTACAGCATGTAGTTTGTCATTCTACTCATTTTCTGTGTTATAAAGTTGCTCTAAAAAAAAAATTAAAAAAAACATCTGTTGCCTAGTTCTTCAAAATAAAAAACGATATCTACACTCAGCAGGTCTGAAGGCCCCTGAGCTTGGTGTACCTTTGAGTGTTACACACTGTCCAAGAAGGTTTCAAATTCACTTTTGTGCTTGAATCTATGATTTTTTTCCCCCCTAATATAAATCTGATCTCCAAAATACAAAATACTTTTCCTCCAGAACTCTGATAAATCTCAGAACTGCTTTCTTCTTTGTGCCCCACCTAGCCCCCGTCTGTATCCATCAGACGAGGGAAGACAGTTGAACAAGTGTTTTGGAACGTTTTGCTGCAGGTCAACTCTGAAAGACTGTGGAGCCCTGATGTGAAATGATGGTTCACCACGTGACATCACAGAGGCTCCATTAAAGAGCTGAGACAGTGGAAGAGCATGTGGGACATCATCGCTCAGACATCGGCTCGTGCTCCTGTGCGACAACAGACTGTTCAGAGCTGACAAAGGCCATGTCAGGGTCCAGGCCTGTCCAGCTATGACTTCATGGGGTCAGTTTGTGTGTGCAACAACAGGACAACAGTCTGGCCTCTGCTGGGCTTTAGCTTTAGGCTGTCTGTGTATTTGTCTCACCCTCACACAGCTTCATCCAGATTCAGACAGACAGACTGACTGACACTGGCATTACACACTTTTTCAATTACAATTCACTGAGCTTTTAACGGTCTTGTTGTTCCACTTCCTCTTTGAGAGTTGAGAACACACACACACACACCAAAGTTAGCCATGTGACTTTGTTGCTCCATGCGAACACATCGAGTGATCGATGCCTCCCTGAGTCTGGGAGACAGGGAGGACTACACAATACAGCTCAGGGACAAATAATCTGCTGTCTCTAAAATGTCCACTTCTCTTCATCTCACCCATTAAGGTATTAATTTGTTCCAAACTAATTCTAAACGTTGAACAAATACCAGAGCCTGATCTCAAACTTGAGAAAAGAAAATGTTATGTAAACTGATCATGGAACAAGTGTCTCATTGGAGGTGGGAGGCTTGTTGTATAGCGGTCAAACGGTTTGTGCCTTTAGTTGCAGCACTAGAACAGCAGCCAACTCAGAAGCCGTTTGTGTTTTGTACACATTTTACACATATCCCTTGCTGCCAACCTGATGAGCAGTAGAAAAATAGTTAAAGCCGTTTGTGTTTTGGAAATATATAATTTTTTTCTTCCATTGGCTCCCATGCAATTTCACACAATATGAAAAAAAAACATTAACAGACACTAGACATGTGCCTGACCTGTGTAATCAAATAGGTTTTTGTCAAAGTAAGGTTTTTGATGAGTCATGCAATGCAGACTTTTCAACTCAATTTGCACGTAATGTAACAATGACACAAATCAGCTGTGATGGATTACAGAACTCAAACAAGTTTTAAGATTCTGCCAAATAGCATAGAGAAATGGATGGAAACCAATGGATGAATAAAACATGAGGAAGAACACCTAGAAATATAATTAAAGATTTGTAAGTTGCATTAACAAAATGTAACGGAACATGTAAAGTAGAAATGGTTTGTAGTTAAGAGCTACAACTTGCACCTACACTGGTTAGGGTTATTTACTTCAAGAGTAAAACTTAATAGACTTTGAGTTAATAAATCATATGTAGTCACTTAATTGCAGATCCAGGTATTACATACCGTCTTTAATGGCCATAGTTACATTTCTTACTCTTGTTTTAGAGTTGCAATTTGAAAAGCGACCAAGAGCATAGGACCGACAGTAGTTGGGTGATTACTGAGCCTCTGAGGGGACACGAGCAGCAGATAGTTCCTAGTTTTTACTTATGTTCTCTTAGAGGCTTTGTAGGCTGCATTTGAGTGAAACTCAAGCTTTTGCGGTGCCTGTATATACTGATAAAAACTGAGACAGAAGACCATAAAGCAAGGCTGAAAGCATCCAGTGTAGACAAGGGGAAGACAGAGGGACGCAGACCTGACAGGGGGGGGTCTGAGTCCCTGGTTTGTGGGGTAATGAGGGCAGGGTCAAGCTAAAACAGGGTGTTATTCAGTGATTAGCTGTCATTAGCAATTACAACAACTATAAAGACAAGAGTAAAGAAATAAGGTAATATAGTTATGCTGATACATGTAAAGTGTGTTCCCACACAAACACAACATTGTTCTTTTTGTAAAGCCTGGAAACAATAAACCCTTTTCTTTAAAGCTGGTTTGAAGTCACCTGCTCAATAAAAGGCCAACTTCATTACTTGTGAATTGTGTCATACATTTCTATCATCTTGATTATTGCCCTTCTACATAATGAGAAGTGTTAGCATGAACCAGTAGAGCCACACGGAGGACTTTAGTGTTCATGGTGTCAACGCATCTGGAGGAAGCTGAGGAATGGGACTTTCTCCTTAACAGCTTAGGCCAGGGCACCAGACACCTGCTTTTGTTTTAAATAAACACCGTCCAAGAAGTTAAAATACAATAAAACTCATGGTCATACATACAAATCTGTGTGGGAAGTTACATCAGCTGTTAGAAATGAGAGTACAGCTGGTGTGAGAGATAACTTGAGGAGTTAAGAGCACAATGTGTATATGAGCAGTACACAACACCAACAGCTCTGGCTCAGGGGGGACATACAGACTGGCTATATCCCTTTTGTTTTTAACTTATGGAGAGAGACAGACAGTAGTAACAGGTACCTTTTAGAAAATAAAAATGATCCTAGACAACGTGAGCCACCTTGTAGTATAATATACAACACTTGAAGTGGTAATCCTACTAGGAGGGAGAAGGAAAACAACCGTTTCCCTCTTCCTCGTCTCTGATAAAGAGAAGAAACCAAGAGGCTTGGATGTGACATTCCACAGGTCTTCAGTATTAATTTGGCCATTTTCAACCTGGACAACATCCTTCATGGTTTTTCCAAAGGCTACTTGACCTTTTTTCCTTAGAGTCCCCCTTGCTTTGAAATGAGACAAGATTCACTGTGTCCATCTGTTCCAACATTAAAGCTACATGATGGTGACACTGAAGGACATTGTTCATCTTGTGCAGTGTTTGTACATATTACCTCAAAACTCTCCCTGGCATCTGGGATTTTTGAAAATGTCTGGATATCCATTAATCTAAAATATTTTTGGAAATTATTAATTCAGTAGGATTGAAGAGATAAATTACCTCAGTGTGCAGCTTGGCAATGCAGCTGTGATGCAAATAGATACTGGACATATCCCCGATCTCTGCTGACTGAACACTGCTTCAACTGTTTGTTTGTACTACTGACACAGTGGTGACAAGCAGCTGCAGTCAGCCACCAAGACGTATAGGGTAATGGGAACTTTTCATTGCCATCTTTCAAATTGCATTACAGGGATTTTGGGGAAGATTTTTGTCCCCACAATGGTTGACATAAAAATAATGTTCAATAGAAGCATATGGATCCAATGTACCCTTGGTATTCACATGTGCTAAGTATGTGGATTATGTTATTTAGATAGGGAAAAAACCATGACACACACACAGAAACATGGCAACGGGAATGCTATCTGACGTGCTACACCACATTCATGCTCTCTGGAGTGTTGGCTGCGAGGCTGCCTCTCCGCCTCCTAGATGCTATGGCTCGGTGTGCATTTGGGTTGCGAGTTGCATTGCATGCAGGTTTAGTTTGCGTATTGAGATCCAATCATAACGTGGGAAGAATTGAGATAACAACAAGAAGTATAAATACCAAGTGTAAATACAGATGTTATTATCCAGATAATGCATCTAGATACAGCTCACGTTAAGACCCTGTTGGTAAAATAAGGTCCTGGTTGATGATGGTCGGAGTTCTGCTTTTGAAGCATAAGGAGTGTTCTCTGTTGACCCAGACAGGGAAAAGATGAAATCTGTCATTTCACTGACTCATGTAGAAGGGCAGAGGCAGGAGAGTTCTGGTTGGCTTCAACTCAGAGAGAAGCGGGGTTCACAATGTGCCCTGAGAATCCGCAAAATACAACGTGTCACTATTAACCCTGCACTAGCTACTCTTATAGCACGGTGTTTCATTTGACAAGTGGTCTATGGATCAAGTTAACTGTAACAGAATCCATCAGAAAATCCACAAAGTGTAAACCCCTATAAAAATATAAGTTAAAGAAAAATGCATAGGTACATACAGTATATTCATATTAGAAAAAGAAACAATGATTAGAAAACTAGAATCAAATGGACTTTGGAACAGGAATTCCTATCTGTGTGTGTGTGTGTGTGTGTGTGTGTGTGTGTGTGTGTGTGTAACTGCCCTCAGAGGAAATCCCCACAGTGATGTCATCACCAAGCGCCAGTGGAGAGCAGATGTAAAACCAGAGACAAAACAAAGGAAGTTACAAAAAGGAAGGCAACACCTGGCAACGGTCGCTGATGACAGCTACTCAGTAACACCAATTTAAAACAAGCCCCTCCCCCTCTCCTTCCCCTGCAACAGAGGTCAGAGCAGCATAGACAAAGTGTGTGGAAGTGAATTAGAGCAACACATAGTGAGGACATATCATAAAAGATGTCAGGCAGATTCACTGCAGTGTGGACCGGGGGGGCGGGGTGGGGGGGGTGTCATTTACAGTGGTTTGAAGGGTCAGGGGGTGGGTGGGGCTCTGAGCCAAAGTCATAGTGAAAAAGCTCAGTAAGGCAGAGAGTAAGCGTGGGGGGAATGGCGGTAGTAGTGGTGGCTTTAATACACAGTCAAAGTTCAAAAGTGAAGAGTCGGTCAAAATCAAGGAGGGAGGATGGACGGGTAGAGTGATGCTGCCCGCTGCCCTTACGGGTAAGGAAACATGCACCTTGACACCCACTTTCAATCTGCCTCCACACATCCCTCCTCCTCCTCCTGCTCAGTCCCCTCACTGCAGCATCAGCTGCTTGAGGTTGTCGTGCAGGATGGTGTCCTTGACGTCACGGAACACCAGCCGGATGTTCTCCGTGTTGATGGCAGTGGTGAAGTGGTGGTATAGCGGCTTCTGCTGCTGTTCGCGGCGCTTTTTGCGAAAGCATTCCACCAGGAAGCGCTGGACGTCTGCAAGGCTTGTGGGGTCGCCCGAAAACTCAGGGAAGTAGTCTTTGATGGATACTTGCTTCACCTTCTCCTCCAGCAGGTCTGTCTTGTTCAGGAAGAGGATGATGGAGACGTTGCTGAACACCCGGTTGTTGACGATGGTCTCGAAGATGTTGAGGGACTCACTCAGCCGGTTGGTCTGCCGGTCCTCCATCAGCACCTGGAGGTGTTAGAATGCAGATATGTGTGCTGGGGTTAAAGGTGATTGTGACAGTGTGTGTCTGGTATGAGCAGCAGGTTTATTTAATGGGTGCCTGACTATTGATTTAAGACCGACTTCTGAACCAATTCTTTACGTTCCTGCAGTGAAAAGGGCAGTTCCTCAGTTCTTGGGACAATTTAATGAAAAAGTGACTTTCTTCAAATGTTATGAACAGTATATACCATCTAGCATGCAAACACTCATTCCCATACCCATACCCATGGTCATAACATAGTATTGTTAAATTCAATTCAAGAACTTTTTTGTCATTATGCAAGCATAATATAGCAGTTGTGGTGCATTGTATTAAAAACTTCACACGTGAAGAATAAATAAGGCACAAATGAGATAAGATGAGATAATAAATAAGTACAAAATATGAGGAATATGGAGTATTCAGTGGTGTTTTTAGGTGGTAAAAAATTATTTGACATAGGAAGAAAGATGCTTGAGATCCTGAAAGGCTTGACAAGGTACCTTCCCCTCACACATGGGAAGCAAAAAAAGTATCTTCTCTGACAAGCTAGCAGTTAGCCATTTTTTCCTTGAGAACCACTCCACATTAATCGATTATCTTTACCAGCACTTTGGTTTAGAACAATATCTTCTGGGCACAGAGATGTTTAATCCCAAGTGTTTCTTCAAAAAGGG
Source organism: Bovichtus variegatus (assembly GCA_943593645.1). NCBI lineage: Eukaryota > Metazoa > Chordata > Actinopteri > Perciformes > Bovichtidae > Bovichtus > Bovichtus variegatus. The sequence goes on along the minus strand of CALSCE010010635.1, from coordinate 14,825,143 downwards.
AATGCTTTCAAATGTGTGCTCCAAGAGATAATCCCCATCGTTCATGGTGACCTCAGATAATACTTTCTTTAAAAGGAAATACAAGCTTCTATTTTCTTTAAAAGAAATGCTAACAGTTCTTAGGAAATAGTCAATCAAAATGCAGTAGGGCAACAGGCAATCAGCCTCAATTGGCATCAGATGTGTGCCGTCCACCGTCATTGCCAAAGGCTTCGCACATGCAAATTGTTGTTTTCCCCCCACTTTGCCCAGAGCCATTAAAACACCATTTTAAAACTATTCTATCAACCACTGACCTTAAACTGTACAACAATGTTAATAACAGGAGCCACCAAGGATGTTTTATGTAATGCATTATGTTAATTCCTAAATTACCAATGAAACCCCTCCCTTTTCTGCTTTGCCCTGGGAAACCCTCATGCTGTTATGTTGAGGAACACTGAGGTCATCAGAACAACATTTTAAAATGCTAATTTATAGTAGGGAAACAAGTTGTGGTACCTGCAACTTCTCACTATAATGTCTGATATTTCATCCAAAAATATGATGAAATATGTTACATTACAGTAAAATGATGAATTTCTCCAGATTGTGATGGTGTGCCCTTGAATGTAATTCTGGTCTATTTAAGTAGAATACGTTGACATTCAGGAGTTCTATGCCCAGTGTGGCTTCCAGCTGACTCACTTGGTCGTATTCAGAGGAGGAGACGAGAAAGAGGATGGAAGTGACCGAGTCAAAGCATTCAAACCAGCGCCGCCTTTCAGAGCGCTGACCGCCCACGTCCACCATCTTGAAGGGCACGTTCTTAATCTCAAAGTTGTATTCGTGGATGCCTTTAGTGGGCTTTCGGGCCAGGAGGATGTCCTGTTGGCTGGGGAGGTAGTCCTACAAGCAGAATATCAGATTGATTATTATTTTTGACATATTCAAGACAAAAAAAAAAACAAAAAAAACCCTGCAATGGTATATTTTAAGGTCTTTAAACTTGGGAAGCTGTAAAAAGAGGCATATTTTTGTTGGTACATATCTTCAAGAGAAACTCATCAAGGAAATGACCTTTAAAAAAAATAATAATAATCTACCCCCCACCCCCTTGGGGACATCCCTGTCTAACACTGCATTCCTGAAATACCAGAGTGAATAAACAACAGTGGGGCTTAAGGAGAGAGTGTGGTGTGTATGCGTGCGTGTGTGTGTGAGAGAAAGGACTTGGTAGTTCTCCTTAGTGATTACAAGGCTTAGCCAATCAAGCCCAGAAAAACTAGATTTACTGCCTCATGGTTGTATGCCTCCGCCAACCAGTCAAGTTCCAGTTTACATCCATATCTGTCATTATTTCATCATTTTATTATATTAGAAATTTGTGTTAAATTGTCAGAATTACCATACGACTTCTAGATTTATGGCCAAAAACGTGTTTTGTGAGTTCACAGTGAACTTGACCTTTAACCACCAAATTTTATCAGTTCATCCTTGAGTTCAACTGGACGTTTGTGCCACCGAGAATGGGACGGACAATCCGTTGGTGCGGAGGCATAATAAAATAAGTGCATCTTAAACTATTTGGAACCAAAAAAATTATGCAACATTTTTCCCAATCATACGTTGACTGTGTGTCAATGTGTGTTTGTGTGTGACACTGCTACTGTTACAGCTACACCAGATCCGAATTCATAACATTCCACAATCATTGCTGAAACATACCATGCTGGCGTGTGCATGCCTACACACAAACACACTCACAAATAAGGGATATGGTTTAAAGGTCTGGGAAAAGGGCTGAGGCACATTTTCACGGGGTTGTAAATTAAATGCTTGAGGCAGAGATTAACCAAATATTTTATTTATTTTATCATTCTTCACATTTTGTATTTGTTGTGAGTGATATAATGTCCTCCTTATAAAGTCAAATAAACTTTTAGAGTCCGACCTATTTTCAGGCACAGCCCAGCCACGGGCTGTGCCAGTTCTGGCTGTATAGTCCCTTATAGATGACTCGTGTAAAAGTGATTGGCTTTTAGTCATTTGTCATGGGCTCATCAGTTTCTAAATGGCTCAGTGGAAATATGAGCAGTTGGTTATGTATCATTTCCTGCCTTGAATTCTGCAGACTGATTGAAATCAGTCCACAGAATTCAAGGTTTTTGTATGAATAAATACATTCAAGACTTTAGACCCTGACATTTTGTGTTTAAAATAATGATTGTGTGCGAGTCGGCCTGTCAGTGAGCCGTGCCAGCAGGCAGCTACATGGAGGAACAGTGAGTGTAAACTGGAACAACCCAGTGTGTAGACATGACTGAGGACAGGAAGACAACAGTTTCACTTCTCTTTATATATTAAAAAAAAAAAAAAAAAAAAAAAAAAAAAAAAAAAAAACTAGCCTAGTGCTCTCACACCCATCTTCTCCATCAGCCACCCTGCCTTCTGTGATTAGTGGAGCCTCTGCAGTGTGGGTGGGACTTACCGACTTTCCAAGCTTTTCCAAATTGTCCAGGAAATACTTGACTGACTCGCCCTGAGAGAAAGAGAGAGTCTTTTTAGTGACTTTTTCCTCAGAATTCTAAATGAATGTCCTTTGTGTCACATTACACAAAGTTTTTTTTTCATGCAATACCACCCTTCAAATCCTCTGTGTGTAGAACTGTGATACAGTATATACTGGACATGCAGCCAGACACCAGTCTGTCATAGACAGTTGGGAATGTGTGAGGAAGGTTACAACAAACAGCTGACTCATCAGATCTTAAAACATATGTGTGTCAGTAGACAGGGGACAGCACAACTTCTAATTTTCATTGTTGATTAATCTACTCATTTTTCTCTGGATTAATAATTTTATCATTTGCCAAATAATTAAAAGTGCCCAAAACAAGTTTACAAAAACCATGATTATATTGAATAAGTTCAATTAAGCAATAGCAATGTACAATATGCTTAGTTGGCATGCACATTATATGAAGGGCACGAAGGACACAAGTTTTTTGTACATTATTTCAAATGGTATACTACTTGAGTTCGCTTTCAGAACAAATATGACTGGGACCACTACAGACAATTTCAATTCAAAATCAATCATTCAAATTTTATTTATACAGCTTAATATGATACATTTGTCTCAGTGGGCTTTAGACTGTACAGACTGTACAGGATACCACCCCCTCTGTCCTTAGACCCTCGCATCGCACAAGGAAAAACTCCCTAACAGAAACCCCACAATTAAAGAGGAAACATGTTCTAAACCTCAGGGAGAGACTGAGGAGGATCCTCTCCCAGGACGGACACACTGTAATAGATGACGTGTGTACAGAATAAACAACATAGTAAAATGACAACATATTTCATATCTAGACACTATAGTGTCTATATTATATTATATTATAGACACAACCATTATGCATGCAACAATTTGGCCACAGTTTAACAAATCAAATCGAACACCTAGCCATATACTAGGTCTGGACCTAGTCCTGTTTTTTCTCTAAAAAGGTTAAGATTATAAAACAAAACTACACCACACCACACTACCAAAATCAATCCCACATTTGTAACCAATTCCTCCAGAGGAGCCGACCGCAAAGTTGGTTGTGTTTTTAGCCATGCTGCTGTACATAGCCACAACATAAATACATCGTAATATCCTGATATGACGCTTTTTTATTACATTAAATATGCCGCAATAATTGTATATCAGTACTGTTATGAACTTATTGATATTGTTCATATATATATTCTATATATGACTTGTTTTAATTAAAGGGGAAAGTTGTTGTAGGAAACAGGAAATCGGTGGGTGAAGTGGCATGTAGAGGCATCACAGAATGATTATACATTACCTGTATTAAAAAATGTAAAAATCAGAAAGACCTAACTGCTCATTGAATCTCAGCAGCTCTAAACAGATGCTTTGCAAGCTAGTTTCCCTGCAGGATGGTTAAAGATCATTATCCTGTGAGCAAGACACTGTTAGACCACAATCTAAAACTTGTTGAGAGCAGTGAGGGAGAGATGGAGGAAGGAAGGGCGTGCGTGTGTGTGTGTGTGGGGGGGCAGCTCTTCTTTAGCCTGTCTGTGTGCACTCAGCAGCTGCAGCGCTGCTCCATGAACTGTGAGGACGAGCCTTTATCTGCTGCTGTCAATGCTTGTCTGTACACTCAAAGCCCCCACAACCTACTCACAAGAGAAATCACTGGACATGCAAATAAAGATCAAAGTAAGCATTATGGATGTCAAACTATGCAACACAGAGCAAACACTGAAGCAAGGTTTGATGGGAAACTTCATACATGGGTCAGAGCTAAATCAATACACAACACCAGAACCAAATTCTATGTGACCCACCTCTGCCCTAAACCCTTTGAACGTGTGTATATAGCATCTCAGCACTGCCCCAGAAATGCAATAAGGACATTCAGTTTGGAGTGCTACATCAACCCAGTTGTTCGCAAATTTGGACTCTGGGTGATACTCTTACTCACCAGCTGGAACTCCCGGCGGCGGTCGTAGGCGTTCTGGATGCCCTGGTCGGCCCACAGGGCTCGGATAGATGGCAAGTAGTGTAGGAAAACCTTAGGCTCCACCATGCCATGACCATGGGCCATCACTGACCGGGTGTCAAACGACATCATGGTGTCGCCATGCCGTTGGTTGGAGAGGTTGCCCCATGGGATGCGTAGCTTCTCTCGAGCATCCACTAACACTCGAATACCTGAAGTAGGAAGGAAACATGTTGACTCGTATTCTAGTCAAGACTATCCATTTCTTTACAGATTCCATTACAGCCTACGCTTCCTTTGAAGGGAATCATATACGGTAGATATGTGGGCCTTTTACAAAAGTAAATTGTATTAAAAACTTTCCACATCCCATGCAAAGGCGGTTACTATTTAACATTGTGGATGTCAAACCACAAACAGAGGCCAAACATCATACTTGCTTCCAAATTTAGCAAAGGCTAAAGCAGATTATTGCAGGATCATTGCAGGGTTTCTGTGACATATGTTGGGTTCCAAAATTCACTGTTGGCATGTGAACAACTCTGTTGTCATAAAAAAATGTTGTTTCAGTTTATGTACAAGAAGTAAATTAATGTACAAATAAACACGTATAAAACATAAATAAATCCAGGTCACCTTAATTTAGCATCCGCAACAGTGAATATTCTCGAACATTCATTGTATCTGGTCGTATTATAGAGACAATGATACTGTAAAAGAAGGCAGGAGTAGCTGAACATAGTTGTATTGACACCTGTGCAGTGAAAGTATCACAGCCAATTATAGTCAGTCTAGGGCTTAATAGTAATAATACAACAACAACAACAACAACAACAACAACAACAACACCAACAACAGACCCCATTTGTCAGATGCCTGATTAGAAAAATACTGGACCTCAAATTCAAAAAGGATTGCTGTGACACACAGATGAATTTAATCACTGCATGTCATAGCATCCCTTTCCCTGAACTGGAGAATCAGTATTTTACTGCAATGAGTACTTGACTTAAAACTTAAAAGCTGCACTCCCTTGACCTGCCAATACTTTTTGAGAGGCATCGACACATGTTTTGCAAATCCAAGTATCTCCGTAACCGGTGACGTCGATTAAGTTGATGAATCCCCCAGCCGCGAGTCAGTGATCGTAAAAACAAAGAACAATTAAACGATGCGCATTTTTTAGTCATTATTAAACTTTTATTATTTATTTATTTATTTTTTTTTATAAAAATCGACACTACTATAGGGTTGGGCAATATGACAGTGTCCACCGGTAGAGATTTGGCAAGCTGCCTCACAAGGTAACCTGAGTTTGACAGACATGGAGGAGAGTGAAGTCGTAAGCCGGAAGAGGCATCCCAACCAACCCAAGATGAAGAAGAACTCTGGTTACATGATTAGACATTTGCGCTGTAGTTTATTTTGACAGCTTTTTGAAAATAAATATCTAAGCAAATCTTGCATGAAAAGTCAAGTCTTTTTTTCTTTTGATAGAAATCTAAAATACAAATTGATTTTTGTACTGCTTTATGTTGCAGACTGAATCAGGCTGATATTTATTTATTTACCTTAAAACCTGTAACACTTAAGATTATTGTTCTCAGAAATCTTAAAGCTTCCTTTTTGAAAGAATTAAAATGTTATAATTTTAAATATTTACATACATACCCTTGGCGTGGCCGAGCACTTCTCTCAAAGTTCAAATTATTTCAACTTTGACCTTGATTGCCAGTACCCTTTCAAAGTGCAACCAATGAGATGACAGTCGTTTGTAACGTAACGAGAAGCTGCACAGGCAAGCAGGGGAAGTAACCATAGAAACAAAACTAACTAGCGGTCTTCACCGCAAGGCTCTGGTTCCCTACCTCGCGGTAAGCGAAGAGAACATTTCCTGTCATGTGAAGGCAGCTTTACACCCTCCAGGGCTGTACAGTGCAACATACAGTATATGGCACCTGTGCAATACGTCTTTGCGATGCATGGGTGTGAGACAGAGCCACATGTTTGTGTGAGGTGACTGTTTGTGTGCTTGTTTTCGTGCGAGATGAATCAATTAGTAACAGGGATCGACCAATTACTGGCCTTGATATTAAGCATTTTTAGGATTATCTGTACTTAATCGAACCAATAGCCCTTAAAATAAATGTATTGGAAAAAGGCGCTACTTTGGCTGAATGCCTGTGTCTCTGCCTGGAGTCATAACTCTGCAGTCTCACTCAATGTCTCAGCGCTTTCTGATTGGTTACTCGTAACGAGTAATAGCCAGTCAACACTGAAGGCTGCAGTTCCAAAGACAGATTAGAGCGGAGATGTTTTTTCAAATGGAGCAGCAGCAGCAGCCGATATTACTGAAGTTGTAACATCAAAAAGCTCTACGATGAAGTTGCAGATACAGCCAGTGTTTCTGGCTACGTTCTGCCGTTAGTGACAGTACCGTAATTTCTGGACTATTCAGCGCATCTGAATATAAGCCGCACCCACTGAATTTTTAAAAAATATGTATTTTGTACATAAATAAGCCGCACATGTCTATAAGCCGCAGGTGCCTACCGGTACATTGAAACAAATGAACTTTACACAGGCTTTAACGAAACACGGCTTGGAACAAAAATAAATAGGCCTTTAAACGCCTTCAACTTGAAAGCTGCATCATATGCCTTTCTCCATGTCTTTGCCATGATGAGGGTGACAAAATGACCGTAATCAGAATCGTGACCATTCATAATGTCCGCTGTTTAAAATGTCCGCTGTTCATAATGTCCGCTGCTGAAGACATTCCAAGAACTAATAATGCAATTGAAGGTTGGCATAATGTTTTTAGAGGTTCATTTGGTCCACTGAATGAAACACCGAGAAATTTCGTAATAAAGTTAATTACCGTAATGAATGGGAAGTTTGAGCGCGCTCGATTTACGTCACATTATGTGACGGTGCTCAGTTTTTTGGCGACATGAAGCTTGTGAAAGCAGGAAAAATCCATAAATTAGCCGCGTCATTGTATAAACCGCGAGGTTCAAAGTGTGGGGAAAAAGTAGCGGCTTATAGTCCGGAAATTACGGTAGTTACTGGATGTAACCACTATTAGCTTAATCCTACAGCATTTTACACTGCATAAATGAGCCTAGCAGCAAGCAGATTTCTCCTTACTCTCACAGCTCTTATACTCTTGTTTAAACTAGTGGATCTTCCAACAGAACAACACGATTGCATTTGAGTCTGCATGCACGTTTTTTCAGCCTCACATTGTTGAAACAGAATATTAGCTGGCTAATATTGGGTAGCGAGAGCTACAAGTTAGTTCTGTACACACACTCTGGACCCATTCATGTGCTTCTAAATGTTGTCTTATAGTCTGAAATCCAGACAGGAATACTTTTTGGCAAGGACAAAGCTGTCCAAATATAACATTTCTGTATCAAAAACTTAAAAAAAAAAAATTGTATGCAGTGAAATACTTTGGTTGATCAAGCAGAGATGTGTGCTGCCGAGGTTGCGTTAACCAAATTTTTTCCGATAAATGGCAGATAAATCTGAACACCGTCTGTCATTTCGACGGAATAGAACACCAACTGAGGAGCGATCTATCATAACTTTAAGTCATTCACACTGCGTCTCCTCTACTCCTCTCCTCTCTGTGAGGAGCAGCTACTGTTCCTGCAGCAGCAGCGCCGAGACTGAAAAGTGGCTGATGGTAAGCCATATCTGTGAAGGATAATGCTATCATTGTGGCATGAGCCGTTTTCTACCGGCATAGATAGACGGTATTTTGTCAATATGATATATCTTCGGATAGTCTTATACGACGTGTGTATGCACTGATTACAGCTGATACCCGGTATAACATTATTATTATTTTTTTAAACGGTGTATGTCCCTGGATCAGAGTGGTAGATTGGTGTTCAAAACGGCTAATGCCTCAATGATAGCAACAGGTACACATTCAAAGTATGGGGAATAATAAATACTGTCACACATATGCCTGGTTAAGGTTCCGCTAAGTTTATATAGCCTAATGTGTGATCGTGTCTGCTATTAAACATGCCAACATAAGTTGGTATTGTAAGTATTGCTTAGTTAGTTATTGATTAGTCAGACTGGATACCGATTTTGAAGGATCGGTAAATTACATTTTTTTTAAAAATCCCACATTCTGAACACTTCCCTGGGAGTACAGAACTTTGGCTGAAGTGGCGCTGCTAATTCAGTCTCTGATGTGGCAGCAGGGCACCGCGGGTTAGCCTTCAGAACAGATTTAATAAGAACATGAGAAGTCGTCTGTTCGAGGCAAAGACACAAAAACTACTTCTGTAAAATTGCACTGTTCATATTTGCTTGTTTAGGCACAATGTTTGCCGTGTTTTTAGATGCCTCTGCGGGGGAAAAATCCTTCATCTGCATCTACATGAAAAGTAACCGCACTCTCTATTCGTCTTTATTCTCCATGGCCTTATAAATGCATTATCTAAAAGCTCAACAACGCACGTCCAGCGATTATTGCGCATGCACACATCACAATGTCGATGCCGATTCCATACATCTTGCATCCCTTAAAGTAATTATTAAGGCCGTGACACACCAAACAGACGTTTGACTGCATCTTGGCATAAAAGTCCCATTTGAACACACTGCAAAGACTATAGCAACTAATGGTGACCTGTACTTGCGTGAGAGGAAATCAGGGAAAAAAGGAAACTGGATGACCTATGACTGTAAATATACAAGCCGTTTTTTAAGATACAAACATTAAAACAAAGCAGCATATGATGACCATTTTCACACCACTCAAGCTCACCACCAGCTTCATTCCAAGTGGCTGTGTTGTTGTGAAAATATCAGAGTATTGGAATGATCAGATGAGATGAAGATTAAAAATGAAAAGAGCCCATGTGTGTGACCTCTTTACTTTTGTCGTTTGTTTGTTTTCCTCGCGTTCATTTCTCTTCTCGTGCACTGATTCGCTGAAGCAGCCAATCAGAGTGATTTCTTTTGCCGACAGTTTCTGACGGCGATTCAACATGTCTGCAGGAGACAGTGCGGGACACACCACAAAAACAGATGCCGACAGACGCTCACCGACAGCCAGACATTGAGCGACAGCCAATATCGTCTTGGTGTGTCACGGCCTTTAGTTGCAGCCCTGATACAGAGGTGTTTCCACCTATTCGGTCTGAGAAGACATCTTTTCTGGACAGACCGTTCTCACATTTTATTTTATTTTTTTATTACAGTTTTTGAGGCCTGTCATATTTTTGCTGTCCCCATCTCATGACATGTTGGCTTTGGGGGCATCTTTTTGCGCGGTACAACTTACATTTTATCATTCTTACTGGTGCAGTACATGTTTGGTGACTTCAACCTGAGCAGAGGTATAATTCTATTCTATTGTATAGTATAAATATCATTCGATGTAGTCACAGCAGGTTCTAGCTATTTTAAACAATACCAGTGTTTTCCATGAACAGGCTCAGTCATTTGTAGTACACTGCACCACAACACAGGCTCATACAAACACGAGTGGCTTCAGTGAGTCCCCAGGCTCTACGAAGAAAACAGAGTGAAGGGGATTTCTCATGCTGATCTGCATATACATGTCATCGTCACTTCAGTAAAAATTGCACATGTGCACTCATTTTCACAGCAACAACAACATAAAATTACTGTGAGTTACAATAGGGAGACACAGTAGGAAGTTGGCTCTGTTATGCATCTCAGATCACATCCTCCTCATACAGTTCAGTCAGTGCTGAACTGACTGAACTGTCCCATTTGTATATAACACTATGCTATGTTGGCCTTAGAACTTATGTGTTTTAACAGATAAGAAGCCAATCATCCACCTGCTCTGTGAGTGAATATTTTGTATTTTAATGTAGCTGGAAACATGATACATTAGGCCACTGTCTATGATTTTGGATTGTCTTATTGTCACGGTGTTTGGTAGCCTGACCTATGATCAGGCTGTGTGGGTGCTCACCTGTGCACTACCTCAGCTCAGCTGTCACTCTGGCAGAGAGAGACGCAGACGTGCAGTGCTTGCATGTATATAGCAAGTAAAAAGACGAGATGCAGCAAGAGCGAAAGAAATTGACCACAATGTACTTATCTTAGTCGTAATAAAATTATGCAAACTAGGGAATTCCCGATGCAATCTTTGAGTGTAATTTATTACTGTTATCAGTGCAAAAGATGTACAGACGACGAAAGTAAACACTCAACGTAATACAGTTAATTCAAGTAACTCACACAAATGCTGCACCAACCTAACAAACATTTGAGGACAATTTTAAAAAGAGACAAATTCCCTTGAGACAGGCCAAAAAGATTACAGAGAGGGTTTGTTATTTTGTAAGAAATAAAAACATTAAGGAACAGCTTGGATGCAGGTTTTATTTTATTTTATAGCTTTTATGTGCTTGAAGATTGCACTGCGCGGCTGTAATATCCAGGAAAATAGAAGTATTGAATCGGGACTCTGTATCGGCAGGTACTCAATATTAAATAACTCTGATGGGTATCGGGCATAAAAAACTTGATTGAGACATCCCTAATGCAAACTCAAAATTAAAGAAATGTTTTAAACTGACAAACATCAACTTCTTCAAGTGCTAAATTAACAAAACCACAAAATTAATTGGGATGCACTGATCTGACCGTTTCCTATTTGTATATGCAGAGCATTAATCTTCCTCACACGGCACAGAGCAACACTTGTCAGTAGGTAGAATGAAGTATGTTTATATCAGATCAAATTCAGTTAATGTCTTCATTATTGTGTTTTCAGCCTCATTAGCCGTCACCTTCTCAAAGCATGACGAGTGATCTCACCACAGCATAACAAATGGGGTTTCATTTCATGACAGCATGTACCTTTTTTAACTTGACTACAACACAAAATAACACCAGTATGTCAACAGTACGCCACAGAGACTCCACTAGTGCTTCCCCTGCTTGTTAACAAAACTGCCCCGAACCCTGACTGGTTTAGCTTTTATCCTGAAATGACAACGATACTAACAGTTTCCTTTTCAGGTTAACCACGTCAAGCATCAGTCACTTCCCCCTGACTGAAGCTGAGCAAGCCTTTCTAGCCTTCCACTTCCCTGTTTGCACCTATTCAAAAGGGAGTTTATGCGTAACTGCCCCCTACAACCCCTGCAACATTATGGAAGTATAAATAGAAGCTCCCCTCTCTGGTAAAACATTGACTTATTGTTTTACAAAAAAAATGTGTCGATCGAATTGGCAGAAATGCTGTTTTCAGCCTCTCAAATATGGAGATTGGGCTTTAGGGACCGGTTTAATAGACAAGCACAGCGCACTAACACGACTAATAGCGAATTGTTACAAACAAGCTAAAAGAAAAGCTGTCCGTATGTAGTCTGACTCTTAAAGCTAGGGTAGGTCATGTATTTTAGAATTTGTTTTGCTATATTTGTTGAAATTCTCATTTACAAAGTCGCAGGACTGTAATAAGTGGAGTGGGAGGGGCACAGCGCCACACATGCGCACACACACCTGCGCGGATATATATATTTGAAGTTCAAAGAAATCCACTGCTAAAAAGAAAAGTTTACTAAGTGTTCAATAAATACAGGATGTTTATAAATTTGTGTTAAATAATCGTGATCTTAGTATTGACCAAAATAATCAGGATTATTATGTTTGCCATGTATGGAGCACCTGCAGCTGAATCAAAGAACATGTCTAGAAATAAATCATGTTAAATATGAATGTGCCATGTTAACATAGACATTCATCTACTAACATCACCAAGAAGATCAACAATATCATAAGTAATCTGCCACCAACAGGTTACCCTCAGACAAACCTATAAGGCTGAATTATGCCAACCCATGTGCCATCCAGAGCCAAGCTTCCCTGTGATCACATCTACTAAGTTCTTCTAACTGAATTCACCATATAGTTGTTTATTTAAATATGTTTCTGTTGTCAGACAACAGAACGAGTATGAAATGTAATCACGCCTCATAAATCCTATGCTGACCAGCAGTCATTACCAAGCTGTTGAGCAGTAGAAAGAAGTTGTCAGATAAAATAAACTAATATATATGTTAATGACAGCAGCTGTGCTGTGAGATCGGCTATATTGACTTTTAAAATGAGTGATCACAAAAAAAGTCAAAAGCAACAAAGGGTCGTCATGTTCAAGTATAGCCACAAAGCATCTCTTACCACATCTAAATCAGCTGCAAACACACAAACTGTAAAACACTAAAACAACACGACACTATAATATAAATGTGGCTTCTGAGGAAAAGACGCTTTGCTTCTAAAAAGTGGACATTGAAACTGTGAGCTGGAGTGCCAGAATATGATGCAGCCAGGTCCTGTGTATATTTGGTGCAACTAGCTGGCGACGTAGAGCAAAATATCGTGTATATCCATGCCCCAGGACGAGGGTCGGCAATTTGCTACATGAGCTTCTGTGTGTCTGCTGGGATTTAAAAGTTCGGAAAGTTCTCTTTCCCCTCCATAAGTGTGATGTTCTATAAGTGTTTACCCTTCATTCTACGGCGCACCGCCACTGCAGAATCATGAACGCTTCCGCTAAAATTTCACTCAGTGTTTTTCTGGAAGGCATGTAATGAATAGCCCTGGTGCGTTTTATGGAGAATGAGGACTGCACGTGTTTAAAAAATAGCATTCTACATTGCTAGTCATCAACCAGTCATATGGTAACTTAACCAGTCATATGGTAACTTAGGAGGGCATGATGATAAGGCAATTCAGCCTTATCATAGTTCTGTTGTACAGAAAACTTTAACTCCTGGCACCTACTCCTGGTGGAGTACCAGGGCAACCACCTTTAAAAGGTGACGTATTTTATTACAAGTGCTGTGCGGTGGATCTTATTTATGCTGTTGTGATGAGTGGTTCATGTGGATTTTGATAAGTAACTGGTAAATATTTAAAGAAGCTTTAAAGTGTTGAATTTGAGAACAGAATTTGGTATGGTGGTAGGTGTTAGGAAGAGTGTTTAATTGGGTTAGCCCAAAACAATGTTGTACTGGATGGGGTGCACAATCACATTCAAAATCACCAGATTTCCCTGACAGAGTTCATTCATATGCGATACATCACAACCGGGACACACTACTTAAAGTGGTCTGATTCAGCAAGTAGGTTTACTTGGATATTCTTAATTGCGCTGACTCACTTTAAGGCAGCAGCTCAAGTGTCTGTGTGTGATTTCTCTCCACAATGACGGGTTAATACCAAAAGTAAACTGTCCCATAATGCAACATGTGTGTGTTATTGTTGGTACATCCATCCATCCATTTTCAACCGCTTATCCGGGGTCGGGTCGCG